>JASDQU010101635.1:310800-343811 GCA_032191745.1 Picea mariana
TTGTTGGAATGAGGTTGAGTTATGTGTTATTATCCATTTTTGGTAAATGTTATATAGAGTTCTAAGAGTCTAGGTTTTAGAACCAGACCAATCCTGTAACAAAGTCATGTCTTGTTGTAATAGTGAAAGAGCGAGGGTTTTGGGTTACCTTGTCTCTCAGTAGAATAAATTTTTGTTGTTAAGATTTGGCATGAATGAGTTGTGTCTGAAACTGATTACAATCATGTAATTGAGAAGATCCATATGATGTTAATACAAAGAGAGACCCAAATTTTAGAACTATTGTGTCTGTTTAGCTTCAGCTTATCTTGAATGTTGCTTCATATTATCTTTATGGAAGATTTTCCTAATTGGATGTAGTTTCTTTATGAATGCAACCCACCTCTTTTTTCTTTAATCTGAGTTAGGAATGTTCATAAAGTTTTGGKTTTAATCTATCTTTCACAAGACTAACATATATCTTGAGATTGTATGGATTTGTTTAAGTATTCTCCTTACCCTGCCCTATTTTCCTCGTCTTGGTTGCACTTCGGGTGAGACTTATTCCCTTCAAGGAAGATGAAAATGCCAACACTCTATACTTCTTCGGTACCTTTTGTTGGTAACCTGAGAAGGACCCTGGTCTGATCAATTCCACTCCAACACACATATCTCTAAGCTAGCAGCAGCGGGTCACCCCCCAGCTGGGGCTAAACTCCACCTAGGGAAAAGGAAATCCTAGGGTAGGTTGAGACTATGGAAATCTACACAATGCAATCAGAAGGATTCCCTCCAAAGACTTAGTTCATTTTCCGAAATTATTCCTCTCATCATTCAGTTGTCTAGTCCATCATCATGCACACCCTCACTAAGCTATCCTATGTACCTTCATGTCACTGTACCTGAACTTGTATCCATACCCATTCCTATCTGTGTAGCTCGGTAGCTTTGGAGTTGGACAAAAGAAGCGGGTTGTCGGGCTTGTGAGAAATTTCTCTCTGGATGAGAGAGTTGTTGGGAATTGATTTCCTGAAGGTGCTAAACTGTAGTTACAGGGCTCTGAGACTTCTTGTTCAACCTGTTGTTGAAGCCTAAAAAGGAAGTGGGACAGTTGAAGGACCGTTGAGAAGAGAAGGGAACACTTAATGGGGTGGGAGAGGCATGTGGGGAATGAGGGACTGTAGGCTGTTAGTTTGAGTTGGAACCTGTGACAGAGTCTTTCCTGTTGTCTGTGAACCATTATCCTAGTTAAGATTCCCTTACTCGGGTGGAGTTTAGTCCCAGCTCAGGGATGACCCACTACTGAGAGTGATGAGCAATGTGGTATAAGGCTGGGAGGTTTGTGGAAGGTTTGCACGTAGTTGGTGATATTCTTACCAATATAAGTGTCAACCCTGTGATAAAATTACATGTTGCATTGTGATTTACATGTATTTTTATGGGTTTATCTTATGTGTGGTTATAACTGTCTCTATATTTATGGGTGTTGCTTGTATGTGTTGCATGTACATGTTTACTATTGTTTAAGTATGAATCTATGCATTTAAAAAATGTATTTGTCTATTTACATATATATATATATATATATATATATCCGTAAGAGTTCTGTGTGCATATGTTTTAATTGCATACAGTTCCAAAAATTTGTGTGGCATAGCTCAATTGGATGTTGGGTATGTTACAGTATGTTCCACAGAGAGAAAGAAAGCATTCTCTCGTGTATCGTGGCCCAACGTGGGTGGTCGGGGACATTACAACAAGAGTTTCAACCTATCGTTTAGACAACCTATCTGCAGATGCATCAGGTAGATTCTACAACTGACTCAGAGTGGAACTCTCTGGCCATGTCCAAGCCTAAGGGATGCATTACAGACGCAACTCAACAGTTCATGGTTGAAGCTTCACTCCTTTCTAGGAAGTGGTAGGACAAGGTCGTCAATTTCCAAGGAGTAAGGAAGAGAACCCTGGAATTGGTCTCGGAGTTGGGCCCTTCATTTGAAGAGGCGGGAAAGGAAAGAACTCAAGAAGAAACTAGGAGAAAATAAGAGAAAAAAGACAAAGGAAAGCAATAGGCCAGTTCAGAGACCATGAAAGAACCAAGGGCTTGAATCGAGGACGAGTCAAGGATTGTGGTCGGAGCTTGTTGGGCCCTTTGTTTTGTTCTTGGAATTTGCACAAGGAATTCTATAGTCCCAATTTTTGTCAAACAAAAGTTGTGCAAGTCACAAGGGAGCTGGACAATAGAACAAATAAAGAAACTGAAATGGTTCCAAAGATAGCACAACACCATCATTGAGAAATAAGTTACAATAGAACAAGAAAAAGAAAGAATTCGAAGTCTCAAACCCGAAGATCCCAATTGGATTATATATACGTTTTGAATATGATTGTAAAAAGGTTGTTATCATTGATGTTCAGATAGTTGTTTAGATGGTTGTTGGAATGAGGTTTAGTTATGTGTTATTATCCATTTTCGGTAAATGTTAGATAGAGTTCTAAGAGTCTGGGTTTTAGAACCAGACCAAGTCTGTAACAGAGTCATGTCTTGTTGTAATAGTGAAAGAGTGAGGGTTTTGGGTTACCTTGTCTCTCAGTAGAATAAAGTTTTGTTGTTAAGATTTGGCATGAACGAGTTGTGTCTGAAACTGATTACAATCATGTAATTGAGAAGATCCATATGATGTTAATACAAAGAGAGACCCAAATTTTAAAATTATTGTGTCTTTTTAGCTTTAGATTATCTTGAATGTTGCTTCATATTATCTTTAAGTAATATTTTCTTAATTGGATGTAGTTTCTTTATGAATGCAACACACCTCTTTTTTCTTTAATCTGAGTTAGGAATGTTCATAAATTTTTGGGTTTAATCTATCTTTCACAAGACTAACATATATATTGAGACTGTATGGATTTGTGTAAGTATTATCCTTACCCTGCCCTATTTTACTCGTCTTGGTTGCGCTTCGGGTGAGACTTATTCCCTTCAAGGAAGATGAAAATGCCAACACTCTATACTACTTCAGTACCTTTTGTTGATAACATGAGAAGGACCCTAGTCTGATCAATTCCACTCCAACACACATATCTCTAAGCTAGCAGTAGTGGGTCACCCCCCAGCTGGGGCTAAACTCCATCTAGGGAAAAGGAAATCCTAGGGTAGGTTGAGACTATGGAAATTTGCACAATGCAATAGGAAGGATTCCCTCCAAGGATCCTACTTACGCCCACTTCTCACAGACTCTCATTCCCCACATGCCTGTCCCATGTTTGGAAAATAAACATTCACTCTACCACAGTCCTTCAACTACTTCACTTCCCTTCCATGGATTCAGTAACAAGTCGCATTAAAAATTATTAGAGCTATGTAGCTACTGTTGGACTCCCTCAAGGAGAAATCACTTCCCTAATAAACTTTCTCACTTGGAGAGAGTTGCTCAAAGGCATGACAACCTGCTTATTCAACCCACAAGCCTGATAACCTGCCTCTTCAATCCACATTCCTGAAAAATCGCCTCTTTAGTTTGGATCTTCAATCAACCAGGTAACCACAGTAGTAAAATCAGGTAAGACAAGGGATGACTTGGCAATTATAGAGGTTCACGACGTTAAAGGGTTCAATAATGGTGAAATTGTCTAACTACATGCCCACTCATTGCATGAGTGAATGGGACAACCGATGGCCAACATTCAGAGTGAATTCGTGAGGAAAGATGGAAATAATGATCATCCTCATGAGAAATGTTGAGTGAAAACCCCCACAACAGTGGAAATTCCCACATAAATATGCATGCATCCTGGATGACAATTGGCTCTCCAGGAGCTCATTCCTCTCCACTTGGATTTTGTTCCTCTCCCCCTAAAGGAACTTAGGATAACAGGGTATATTTCCCAAACTTTAGTGTTTTAGGGAAATATTATAATATTCCCTTGGATTAATCCCTCAAGCTTAGCCCCTTTTTCCTAGCCTCTCATCCCACTTCCCTTTCCCTTCCTAGTGGATATTAGTCCCCCATAACTCTTTCTTTGTGGTCAGTCTACACACAATGATTTATTTTTATTAATGATATACATAATTACATATACAAAATCAGGCTCATTGTCCTTAGCATACAGGCTCTCCGGCCTAATAAAAACATAATCCTTCCAGCTTATAACTACTTGGCTCACCAACCTATAAACATCATTAAACATCATTACAATTCAATAGGGGCTTGGCCTTGGGGTATTACAGAAAGGTTCATATAGAAGCAATTTGAAGGGATTAATCTCATTATTAAATGTGGCATTTAATTTAAAATGGCTAGATAACAAAGTATTGTTAGAATATAATGGATGTTCTCGTTTTACCATCGACAATATCACTATTGGAACCCAACCATAGGCCAAAGCCACCCTTTGAGCACCTTAACCTTGGAAAAGAATCACTCTGGAAGCAAACCCTAGGCTAGATAGCCAAACAAAGGGTAGCACATCTTTCCCCAAGGATAGTGCATCAAACAAGAGCTGATCAGATAGTCCAGACCCTAACCAAGAGATAGTCCAAGACAAAGCGTAATTTGCTAGCTGCAACAGCTGCAACAACAACTCTCCTCCAAACCTGTGCACAAACTGGGCAACTGCAGTGTGCACAAGTGCTGCTCTATAGTTCTGAGAATGCCCTACCAGAATGAAGACTGGCCTCCTATATTTATACTAATTATGGTTAACTGCCTGGGTTGACTTCTCATTCTGGGTATCTATCTGTTCAGTATATATTATTTCTTTTGGATGACTTCTTCTTAATAACCTAACACAATTTATCCTCTTGAGCCGACATGTCTTCTAGGGTTATTAGCCAACTCACTAGGGTTTCTTCTTGCTTCCCGAAATATTCTACTCTCGTCAAGTTTACACGTGGAGGTAAATACCTCCCGCAACTACCATAATATCAACACTCCCTCCTAGCTAGAGAGGTATTTATAGGTAATGGTATTGAGCACAAACATACCATTCACCCAGTAGCATCAACATAGTTGTATAGACCATCTCATGACTAGATCATGAGCACCATCATCTCCATCAATGTCATCAGCTACATCATCTCTCGAAACCATACTCCATCTGAGTAGTTAGACATGATTCTGGATAAGTCACTCACACCATAGAGTGACACAAGAGCCATTCTTATAATCTGGACATGTCCTAGAAGAATAAATCTCCTAAACCATTTTTCGTCTGGGAAAACTCTGTCCATTGATCATCCATCCAGCTGATAATTATTTTCAACACTACTGATAGTCTTCAAGGCAATCAGAACAATATCATTCAATAGAAAACAACTGTGTCCATCCATAGTAGTACACAACTACAATCCAGTGGTACACTACCATACCAAGTAGCACAAATGTACTTGATCATTGGCATATAGTCACAAACAGTGGAACACATCCACCACAGTAGTATACATCTACTATCTAGAGACATACATTCTTTAGAACAATCATCTGATATCAACTTGCATAGAAACAATGTTATGATATACACTGAATCATTTGGGCCATTTTTCCACTCACATCTGTGAGATCTAGAAGAGAATCTGCCCTCAGAAGGTAAAACATCAATGATGAGCTATCTGGACTATTCTTCTCAAGAAAGGAAGAATAACTGTCCCGATTTCTAAGATTGGACCATTCCCCACCTTGGGCCATTCCTTTGACACTAGACAAAGTGTAACCTGGAGATAATGAGTCCGCCCTAAGGAATTTCTTCCCCTAATTGATTAACCTGGACCATTCCCCACCCTGGGCCATTCCTCCGGCACTAAACAAAGTGCAACCTAGAGAGAATGAATATGCCCTAAGGAATGACTGTCTGGACCATTTCCTAAGAAAATGATTTTTCTGCACCAACCTCCAAAACAGACCATTCCCCATGTTAACCACAATGGGAAATCGTTGTCTGGCGAGGCGGGCCAGTCTTCTTGAGTAACCCTCAAGAAGAGAGACTGCCCTAGGCCATTACCCATGTTAACCACAATGGGAAATTGTTGTCTATGGTACATCAACAATCCATTGAACCATTTTCATTATGAAAATGACCATTCGATCTGGACCATTTTCCAAACTAGAAAATGCCTGTCCATCAGAAATCTCAAACCACTTTCCGAACTGGAAAGGAACTGCTCATCCTAGACCATTTTTGAACTGAAAAAATGACTATCCATCAATCGATAACACATCAGTTCGCCCTCCCAACCTGGGAGTCATCTCTTCCTTTTTCAATAAGGAAGTCGTCTCCATGATCTCCAGCTTGAGTACGCAAACTCTTTCATCTAGGACAAAAGCTTTACCAAAATGTCTTCTTATCTACTCATCTATGGAGATATGTATTGGAGAACCACTTTCTCCTTTCTTGACTTCATCATGGATAATGTAATGCTTGATCTCAAATGTAGTTCGGTCTGGAACATTCTTTTTCTCTGAAGGCTTCATATAGCTCTGATCAATAAAGTATGTCATTTTTGGATTCCTCTTTGGTTCCTGCTAGCCCACGACATCGTGGCAAGGGTAAAACTGGAACATATCCATGTGGCCCTTCTTCTGTCATTATGATATATTTGTCATGGATTGGAAATTCATCATCCTGATCTTCTAAGTAATCATTCTGATACAATATCTATGTTTATAGAAAATCTTCACCACACTTCTGTTGTGCATTGGAGGTTCTCCACCAAGTTGTCTTCTTCCATCTATATACAAGGGTCTCTTTCTGGTATACCTCAAAGCCTTGAGGTTTCTCTTCATATTCTCTTTGTTAAATTTCACTGGGGAACAGTCTTTCCATTCATCTGATGTAGAACTCCAACCCATGGATATCATAGATGATATAATGACTCATATAGAGGTATGTTTGGTTTACTGGAATGAGTAATAATCATAGTCTTCTCCCTCCATCTGGGAGAACCTCTAGTTCTAGATCTCGTAATTCTTTCATTCATAACTCTTCCATACACTGTTCTTCATCACAACTTTCAGTTCCTTTGCTTGATTTCTTTTAGTGAGTTCATATCAGGCTGGTAATCTTGTGATTCTTGATACAATGACTGGTTGTTCTGGATTTTTCTTTCTTTCTTGGAATATTCATGTTCTTCCTCATGTTTCTCTTTAGCTTTTGGGTCCATGGATTTTCTTATAGATTCCATGCCCTAGAGATTCCACTTCTTTCTTTCATCATAGGATCATGGATGTGGATGGACAACTAGGGATACTTTAAGGCTAGTTTTCGAAGAAGACTTCTTCTAAGGTCGAACCGAACACGTACTGTTTTTCATGGCTGCTATCATGGATATATACTACATCATCTTCAACGGGTCATAGGATTATCTCCCTCCTAATCCTTGCTTCATGTATGAGTGCGTCATAATCAACTTCCTCCATAATCCATGCTTCTGTCTGCATCCTTATTGCCTTCTACAAGGTGTCATAAGTCTTTCTCCAATTTCTTCTTGATTGCTGACTTTTTCCTATCTTTTACTTCTTCTCTTTTACTTCAATATTGATTCTGATTTCCACTTATCTTATAGCTATTACTTATGTAATAACTTCCACATGAATTGTTTGATGTACTTCACCCTTTCATTTGTATTGTCTGACTTGTAGTCAATCCTTTTTGTTTCTTCCATATCTATAGTTTCTCTTTGAACATTTTATCTTCTACAAAGTATATATGCAATATATGTACAGAAAACATGGTATGTACAAGAACTATGAAGAGTATTGTTACCTTGTCTTAGAAGAAGAAGTCTGTTTTATCCTGCTTGGTCTTATTTGTAGATTCCTTTTCTTCAGAAACTGATGCTTCGTGTGTCCCCTTCCTTTTCTTTATCTCAGGACAATGATTCTTGTAGTGACCATACTTTCGACAGTTGAAGCATTGTATTTCTGACATGTCTTTCTCTTGATTTGGCTTCTTCCTTGAACCAAACTTACTTTTGTTCCTGAAATTATTAAATCTTGTTGTAAAGGATTGATCATCGTACTTATTTTGAGGTTTCTCTTTTGCACTGATCCTTTATTCTTCTTGAGCACAACAAGGCCAAATTTCTTCAAATGTAGGATACTCCTTCCTTGTGTTCATGCTTGCAGCAAATGCATCCCATGTCTTTGGAAGACCATTGAGTACTATGTTTACCAATTCCTTCTCTGAAATGATATCTTCAATAGATTGTATTTGATCTCTTAACTAGGTGATTCTCACAAAGTATGATGTTATGCTGTCATCATCATTCATCTTCATGTCACGGAGCTCATTCTTCAGACTCATTACTTGTCCAATGTTTCTGACTGAGAAGAGGTTTGTTAGGTCATCGTACATCTTCTTCGATGAGTCAAGATGGGAGATGTAGGGTATCAAGTGGTATTTTATAGAGTCCACTATGATACTCATGGCATTGATGTCACCGTCTTTGAACTTTTCCATAACTGCAATGTTCTGCATTTCTTTCTTTTTTTCTTTTTCAAACTCTGGTTTCACGATCTTTCCTTTCACGATATCCAACACTTTATTATTGGCAAGAATGAGGTCAATCCTTGTCTTCCATGCTTTGAAGTTAGAATATCCATATATCTTATTTTTTGACTTCATGGAGTAGGTCATGGCTTCTTTGACTTGGTCAACCCTAGATTTGACCGAAAACTCAAACTTGACGTCTTGGCTTGCTGAGAGTACAAGGAGATGTGCTAGGCTAGGGCACACTGGTATATCCAGAAATTAGGTCAATCCCTTCACTTAAGGTTCCTCAAGGAGAGGATTAGTGTTTCTGCAACTGCACCTGCTAGTAACTCTAGCGGCAGTGCTCTGGTGACTGCTCCTGCTAGAAACCCTAGTGATAGTTCTTCAATGAGCTTAATATCCTTATGGATATGCTTCCTTCTAGAGGTTATACTGAATGAAGGAGGTGTGGGCCCATAACCTGTTATAATATAATGTATTTCCTCATCTTACCATCGACAATATCACTATTGTCACCCAACCATAGGCTGAAGCCACCCTCCGAGCACCTTAACCTTGACAGAGAATCACTCCGGAAGCAAACCCTAGGCTAGATAGCCAAAAAAGGGTAGCACACCTTTCCCCAAGGATAGTGCATCAAACAAGAGCTGATAAGATAGTCCAAACCCTAACCAAAAGATAGTCCAAGACAAAGCGTAATCTGCTAGCAGCAACAGCTGCAACGACAACTCTCCTCCAAACATGCGTACAAACTGGGCAATTGCAGTGTGCACAAGTGCTTCTCTGCAGTTCTAAGAATGCCCTGCCAGAATGAAGACTTGCCTCCTGTATTTATACTAATTCTAGTTAACTACCTCGACCGACTTCTCATTCTGGGTATCTGTCTGTTCAGTATATATTATTTCTTTTGGTCGACTTCTTCTTAATAACCTAATACAATTTATCCTCTTGAGCCGACATGTATTCTAGGGTTATTCGCCAACTCATTAGGGTTTCTTCTTGCTTCCCAAAATATTCTATTCTTGTCAGGTTTACACATGGAGGTAAATACCTCCCGCAGCTACCATAATATCAACAAGTACAACCTTCAAAAGTGTATCCTATTTGTCAAAAGATTATTTTTTTTATTCTTTTAAAAAACAAAAGAGCATCTATATATACACAATAAAAGTGTGTAACAACAAAGTTTTAGATCACTTAAAGATCTTTGCAATTATATAAAGAGCAACAAAAATGGATGTTGGGAAAAAAAGTTGTGAGAAAATTGCAAATATTCTTTTTCCTGTCAAAAGATTTATTTTTATATTATTTTGAAAACAAGAAAATACATATCAAGAAACATAGAAACTTGATAACATAAAAGTTGTATATCTCTTCAAAATCTTTCCAAATATGTAAATAATGCCAAAAATGGATGTCGGGATAAAATATTATAGACAAATTACTAAATTACTCTTGATACATTTTAGGGGTGGAAATTTCTTATATAATTTATTTATTTTTATGTTGAAAATAATGTGTTCCCATTATTAATGCATGCACATTTCTAAAGTACATGCATGTTTATTTTTAATTCTTATTCGGAAAACTTCACAGTATTTTGCATGGTACTTCAAAAGGCATTGAGGCTATTTTAAAAAAAAAAGTTTGCACATTTTGAATAACATGTACATTTTCATGTGAGAGCATGCTCCCAAATTCCCAGTTGCCAATTTTTTAACCATCAACTTCAAGTAGGATCCCTTTTGTTTGCTCCATAAACCACCTCATGATGTTTTCATAAGTTAAAATTGACTATTGCAAGGTAAGAAAACAAAGGTTTCAACATGATTGTTCGAGAAGGAACACCGACATCATATGTCCTGGAAGATGTTTTTAGGGTTCATGAGCCATGCATAGGAACACAAAACAACCCTACATGCCCTCTGAAAGGAATATTTGGCGAATGAGTATAATATTAGTGATGTTATAATGTTTTTCTCTCCATAAAAGGGTATTAGGGACCCTAGACATGTCAGGAGGAGGAACACCAATAAATGGCCTAAAATATGATTTAATGTCTCATGGGCCCTAGATATGGTCCCAAACCCACATAGGCCATTATAAGTCATGCACACTAGTGATTGTATTAGGGATTAATATGACCCACATGTGAAAAACAATGGCTTTGCCCTTAAATGATGCTTTTATGGATTATTCATGATGCAAAGGGCCCTATAATATCAAATAGGATCACAGATGGAATATGGAAAACATCACTTAGTTAAGGATCTCTTAGGATTAATTATGGAGGACAAATGATAGTTGTATATTATTTATATTTGATAAAACATATGTATTAATAATATGAATTCCATTACATGATTACAAAAAATATGAGAATGAATATTAGTAATTGTAGAATTTACATAGAAAACTAATGTCATATGATGCATGAACATTGTGTAAAATTAAAAATTTGAGGGAAAGTGTCATATGTCCATGTTATCTAATGAGTTTATGTTATTTTTTCCATAAAAATGTGGCGGTGGTTGAGACTGCATAAACCAATTAATTAAATTCATCATTTCCAAATCATTTGTCATTGTGTTTCATTTTGACAATATTTTTAAATAGTTTACATAGACTCGTCTTTGATGAAATTGCATGCATTTATAGATATATTTCTATAGACTCAAAATATATATTTTTACATAAATGTTATTATTTGATGAATTGCATGCATATATATATATATATATATATATATATATATATATATATATATATATATATATATATATATATATATATATATATATATATATATATATATATATATATATTTNATATATATATATATATATATATATATATATATATATATATATATATATATATATATATATATATATATATATATATATATATATATATATATATATATATATATATTAATTCCATATATAAAAGAAATTATAAAAATGTTATTGTTTCCTATTACTTTAATATTTTTCATGTAACATGTACCATAATTTAAAAATACATGTCTATGCTTTCACAATAAAATTTTAACACAACCATTTTTGAAAAACTGACATTTTCTCCTACAAACTAAGAAAAACATGTTGATTATATTAAGACCTTTATTAATTTTTTTATTATTAATATAAAGTAAGGTGCATTTTATAGTTTAATATGACACTTGGCATAATTCATCCCAATATAATACTTGAAAAAAAAACCACAACATCCCAATTTGGAAGATATTTGTAGCATTACTACACATAAATATAACAATTATAAATTTAATTATGAACAATCAATATGATGTTATCAATAAAATAAATGAGAAAACAACATTTCATAAAAGTAATTTTTCTTTCTAAACATGTTTAATTAACATATTATATCTTGCTAGAAATTAAACAATTCACCTTGAAGAATAATTAAACATTATATGGCATTAATAGTTATAAGTTTTCACAATTACAATCCAAAGTAAACGATTTCATAAAATCAAAGTTAAACATTATATGGAAACTCTAAATTCTAATGAGTGACACGTCTTAAATTTAATTTAAAAACATATAAATCATTAGCATACTTATAATACATTTTATAAATCAAACAACAACAACATCAACATGATTTCAAAAAACACAATATACATGTGTGTTATACTATTTATAGAACACTAGTGTGATTGAAAGTGCATCGGTGTGGTTGTTCCATAAAAATGCATCAAGAAACAATTTAATTGACAAAGTATGTATGCAAATTTCCACAATAAAAGTTTTGTGGAGGTTGTGCTTTGTAGAGGAAATCACTCTTCGGTGCCTCTCATAATTTAGCACATAGAATTGATCCTCTACCACTTACTTGGTTCTTTTCCTCACATATCCTCCTCTGCATGCCACTCAAATTTCTCCAAGATACATTCCTTGTCATTTGTGTAGCCATAATGTGAACTTACATCAATTCACTTGTAAATCACATACCTACACCTCCTCTTCTTCACCTCGAGGGGAATTATCGAATAGGTATTTTAGGATGGAGAGTAATTTCATAGCACCAAAGTATCTATAATCGGGGCTCTTGAGAATGGCACTAGGCACATCAACTTATTTCCCTTCCAAGTATGACATCTTGGCCCGTATTTTCGCATAATTAGGATTTCTAAGCTCTACAATAAGAGCTTTCCAGTGCCTCTTTTCCTTTTTCAACAAGAAAGGACATTGGTGGATGTCTTAATTATAACACCACATCAATATAAAATATGACCTAAGGTCCATATTGTATATTTAATAGAAGTTAAGAAGCACGATTGGAAAAACAATCGATGATCCATAAGCTTTGTCAGCATGCCTTATTACTAAATATTAAGCATTTACTTGGCCTCATAATGCTCCTCCATGACATCGTTACCTATGTACTTACTAAGAAGCTCATGTTTCTTCTTCTCCAAAACCACGCACTCAATCACTTTCTCATCCAAAAGGAGCACACGGGAAAACAATCTCTCTCTCTCTTTGTTACTGGTTTCCCTTGTCCTACTCACCCATTTCTTCCACCAAATCCTCATATTCCTTGAATAGGCCCGACTTAATGGAAACAACCTGCCCACGTTTTATGGTCAATATGGCCTCCCTCTATATACACTCTCCCCTCTCCCACTCCCTTAGCGCTCTGGATCACATCTCCTCCTCTGCAGGTCAGTCGACATTTTTCCAAGATACCATTTTCATCATCCCTATCTCCATAATTAATGGTTTCAATTCACTTATAAATCAAATACCTATAGCTCCTCTTATTTTCATGGGGGGGATTATTAGATATCTCTTTGACACCAGGGAGGAATTTCCCAACCGCACTTGTACAATTGGTTGCTTAAATATTATAACATTTCATCTTCCAGCAATCAATTGTACAAGTGTGGTTGAGAAATTCTTCCCCGACCTCAAATAGATATTCAATAATCTCCCCAAGGTGAAGAAGAAGAGGTCTAGGTATGTGATTTACAAATGAATTGATGTCATTTATTATGGAAACACCGATGACAAGAACAACATCTTAGAGAAATTTGAGAATTTTGAAGAGGAGAATATGTGTGCCAGAGTGCTAAGGGAGTGGCATAGGATTGATTCTATCTAGAGGAAGGCCAAGTTGACGATTAAGAGCAGGGAGGTCATTTCCATTAAGTCGATCCTATTCAAGAAAGATGAGGATGTTGTGGAAGAAATGGGAGAGAAAGACAAGGGAAATCAACATCAGAGAGAGCAAGAGTTTGTTTCCCATATTCCCCTTCTAGATGAGAAAGCTATTGAGTGCATGGTTGTGTAGAAGAAGAAACATGAGATTCTTAGTAAGTACATAGGTGAGGATCTCATAGAGGAGAAGGTCGAGGCCAAGGAAATGCTTAATATTTAGCAATAAGGCACGATGACAACTTATGGATCATCGGTTGTTTCCCAAATGTTCTTAAGGTTATTGGTTCATTCTTAAGGTTGAAATAGTTTTATAATTAATACATCCACCGGGGTTCTTTCTTGTTGAACAGGGAAAATGGGCACTAGGAAGCTTCGATTGTAGAGCTTGGCAGTCCTAATTATGCTAAAGTAGGGGATAGAATTGGCCGGGAATGAAATTGATATGCCCGGTGCCACTGGAAAGGGCCCAAGTTAAAGATACTTTGGGGCTACAAAATTCTTCCTCATCCTCATAGAGCTATTTGATAATCCCCTCTCGAGGAGAAAAACAGGAGGTGTAGGTATGGAATCTATAAGCAAATTGACGAGAATTCATATTATGGCTACATGAATGAATGGGACGGTATCTTGGAGAAAGTTGAGTTCCCTACAGAGGATGATATGCAAGGCATAGAACTAAGGAAGTGGTAGAGGATCGATTCAATGTGCTAAATTATGAGAGGCACCCAAGAGTGACCTCTGTTTTTTTCTCTCCAAAGAAAAACCTCCAAAAAATTTAATTGGGGAGGCTTGCATATGTAGTTTGTGAATTAAATTGTTTTTCTTCTGGATACTCTTGTTGTTGCTACTACTACTACGCTTAGAGTCATCGTCATATCTGATTCACATAAAATTATTTTTAGGCAAATATATATAGATAAAAAAAAATTAAGATATAAAACATTAACATATATAACTAATTTGTATTTATCAAAAACTGAAATTGGTTTTTGTTTTCAAACAAAAAGTGAAAAACTAATCAGTGCTATTAATAAATTCATATGCATCATTGTTGGTGCTCCATATTAGACATAAGGAAATGAAAAATAGTGTGTTAAATTTAATGCACCGACGCGTCATTGTTAGTCGAGCACCGATATCTATAGCGGTGCATTCTGATATATAGTGCATTGGTTAAGGGTTGTCATACAAAACGAACCATGATACAATTTCACATATGAATTGTGTAACTTGAGGCAGTTGGTTCTATGGAACACACCGTTGTAGTAGAATTTCTTAATGATAAACCTAGTGGTGTGCTTGGTTATATGAAACACACCGACACTCTATGTCCCTTCGAGCACCAAATGCTTTTTAATGGTGTGTTTCCTTTTCTGACACACTAATAACGGGCATGTTTTAAAAGATGCACTGCAATGATAATATTTTAAATATTTTTCTCGGTGCAACTCACTTAACCACACGAGTGTGTTTCAGTGAATGTAACACACCGCCACTCAATTTTAGCTTTGTAAGAATTGATACTGATGTGTTTGTCTTATAACACACTAGTAACGAGGAATTCCATAAAATGAACTCATATGGTGAATTATTATGTATTTTTTTCATTTTGTTGTAGTACATAGTATCAGTGCATTGTATTTATATGACGCACCGAGGAGAAAAAATTTGTTTCAAAAAATGGGTGTAGAACACACCAGTGCATTTACCTCAATTGGTGGACTTCCTAGGATCTTAACAGTGCTTACCATAAGATGCATCATGCAGATAATTTGTGAAAATTCAGCCTAGTATTGTGCTCTTTACATCATCAGTGCATTTTGTGGATCTAGGGGCATCGACAGGTGAATTTTTTTTATAGCAGCTTAAGCGACAACATTACTGTCTTATTGGAGCACCAACATTTTGTTATCAAGAGAACCAATAGCAGGTAGGGAACCAAGATGCCACACAAACATCGATGCATTTGGTTAACATAAATGCATCTCTGCCCCTAATTTGATGGATTGTGACCATGATGGTGCGCTTTCGCTACCCGAATGCACTGGTGCAATATAGTTTATAGAGCATCAACTTGATGTTTAGCAGTGCGTCATCTAGTATAATGCATTGGTGTGATTGTTGGAATTGTTGACACGACTCTATTATGTTAATTTATTGCAAATTAAGTGGTGTGATGTGTTACTATGAATGCATCGGTGCTACAATTTTATTGAATCAATGCCATTTTTTTAGTGGTGCTTTGTGAAGCACAACGCACCAGGGATAGGGCATCAAAGGAAATTTGTTTATATGCCAAATAGGTCAATATTTGTTCCATTGTGGTGGTGCATTTATTTAAAATGGTTGCACCACCTACTTAAATTTTATGTGTCATATTTTGAGTGGTGCGCTTGGTTAAAGGGAACGCACAGATGCTTTTGTGTTTGAAAAGAAAAAATGTGTTTTTTACCAAGCGTTGTCTTTTATAATGCACCGAATGTGGAGCATTTAAGAAGAAGCACCAATTAAGTATGGTAAACATTATATGCACCAGATGTAGTGCTTACTATGAAGTTACCACATGATGCACCACTCTAGGGCAAGCTGAATCAAAATGATGCATCGTGTGGAGTCATAATTGTTTTTTGAAAAAATTATCAAATTTCAAGCTAAATTAAAATTTTAAATGGATGAAAATGAAAATGGGAAGGTAATAAACAAAATAATTAGAATCTTGTGTCTCGAGGAGGCATGGTTCCACCGTTGAGAGGAAATGAAAATTCGTGGTGATTTCCAAAAATTGGAAATGTGTGGAATCGATCGATGGAGCTATCCAACTCAATGAGGAGAACCAACAATAGGGTTTCCTTGAAAATAGAGTAAGCACTGATGCTTTCTTGAGAGTTTGGAAGAAAAAAATGAGGTGTCACAATGAAAATCAATGTGGTATTCTTTTTTATTTACCCATACCGCAGTGTGTCATCGATCAATTTTTTTGCGGTATGTAAGATTCAATGGCATTGGTACGCTTTGATCAGTGCTTGTTTTTGTTGTTATAACTTATGACAGTGTGTTTGAACATATATGAAACAGGGTGTTATTTTTTAGTTTCACATCGAGGTGTATGTATCATAAAGGCGCACTAAAAAAAAAATCTACAAAAACCTTCAGATGCCCGCATCTACTAAGAAACTCCACTACGAACAATGATGGTGCGTTTGAACATTTAAGCATCGATGAAGTATGTTTTAGGTGCACACCGAGGTGAAAAAACCTCTGGTCACCCACCTATCTTAACAACGTTTTCTATAAATAGCTAAGGGATAAATGTTTCGGGGAGGTTCCATAAAAACCTCTGCAAGAAGGTGTTCTCCTTGTAGTGTGGTGATGTGGAAAAGAAAGTATGAGATATAGTTCCTGATCTCGATTTCTCACAGAATCGGGATACTATGTTTCAAAAAATGTCGGAGCTATATTAGCACACCAAAAATATGGTAGCCTAGGGTATTCTATCAAAATACCAATATTACAGGAAGTTTAAAAAATGACTGAAATCTCTGGAGGATCATATCAAGTTTGTACTCACCATGGTCTCTTGGTTAGTCAAAAGGAATGGAGTCTCTCTCCAACTGGTGTGTATTGGTAACTTATCTGTTGTGTCTTTTTAGCCTCCTTAGGATGAGGGAAACAAGGTATGGTATCATGTTGTTGGCACAGGGGAAGGTCCTAGGGTTCAACGCTACAAAAATGCACCAAAAAAACCCTAACTACCGACCCTTTCGACAACACATGCGAAGAAGATGAAGTCTCACTCAAGGTTGAGACATGGGTGGTTGCAGGACTCGCGTGTCTGAAACCTTAGTTGGGACACATATTTGCGATTATAATGCTTAATAGAGCACTTAGCACCGTCAGTTCACCATTATTTAACCAATATCTACTCCGCAGAGAAAACAGAGAATTGCAACATTCACCCTGATCTAATGTATTTAAGCACTTAGCATATATGAATGGATATGATCTAACAGATTCAATCACTAAGAACATTCACCTATGTCAGATCTAACATCACGAGTCATCATCAGCACAAAGCACAAACAAATCTATCTATCTATCTATATCAAATAACTTAGCAAGTAAACACATAAACACATCAGAACATCTCATAGAGTAGAATAACACAGTATTTATGTGGTTCACCCTCACCCTTGGGCTATATCCACCAAATATTCTTCTTTATTATCTTCAATCATTCATCTACATGTACAGAGCCACAAAAACCCTACTCTGCATAGGAGAGGAGATCTGCGTGCACCTTTCCAGATCCTCCTTCCTTGAGCTAGGTCTAGCACAAAGCCTTTCACAGTCTGTTACAACCACTTGCACCTAGCTCTACAAGTTTTTCACAATATGCACAAAGAATATACAAACCACACTTGCACTTAGCACTAGGCTTATCGACCAGGCTACTTATGTCACCTAGATACTTATTTATACTTTACAAAATAAGCCTAAGCATGGGTAAACCCATGGGACAACATCCCATACCCATTACATAATCCCAAATCCCAAAAAGGACCCAAAAAGAGGTCGCGATCCCGTGATCTCTTCTTTGTCTTTCACTTTGTCTTCAACAGAATGTTGAAGTCCCAAAATAGGTCAAGCTTGACCAAGGATCTCCCAAAACTTGGTTAAGGGCCAACAGGCCCCCAACACTCACCTGTGACTCATCCCGAGTCACTCTGGTCTGACTAGCTCTGCTTCAAATGCCTCAAGCTTGGTTTGAGCTGCTTCGACTTGTTGTTTTGATAAGACCTCATGTTCAATGAACTCTTGGATGACTCTGTATTTGATAGGTCCCTCTAGACATTGTTTAGCTATAGTGACAACCTGCTCTATCTTTGCTCCTTGGCCTTCTACCTCTGTAAACAATTGATAAGAATTTTCTTGTATAGGTTGGAGTTTCTCAGTTACCTCTATAAATCTACTCTGGATAGTGTGGATCTGTTGCTGGGTGGTCTGCTTCTCTTGGGAGTGCTTCATTCTTTCCAAAGCTGACAGGGGCTTCAACTATGCCTGTATCTTTTCGGCTTGATACTTTGCCTCTTGGAGCTATGAATCTAGTTCCTTCAATTTCGGGTTCTCCGTGAGTTTTTCATAGGTCTGAGCACTATGATCAGTGAGTTTCTTACATTCCAGGGTAATATCCTTTAGCCTTTCAATTGTTCTTCGGGCGGTTGCTTCTCTTTGGTCTCTTACATATTATGGGGTCTGAGGTACAATGCATAGCTCCAAATCTTCTATGTGTTGTTGTAGCTACTGGATGGATTCTATGAGATGGTTCACCTACTGTGTAACTTGGTCTTCTGCCTTGATTTATAATACTTTCATAGAGAGAAGTTCTCTTTTGATCACTTCTTTTACTTCAAGTTGCTTCGCGAGCAACTGTTCCTTTTCTTGTTGTAGCTGTGCTTTTTCTTCATCAAAATTCACTTGGAGAGCAAGCTTTTCC
Source organism: Picea mariana (assembly GCA_032191745.1). Taxonomy (NCBI): domain Eukaryota; kingdom Viridiplantae; phylum Streptophyta; class Pinopsida; order Pinales; family Pinaceae; genus Picea; species Picea mariana. The sequence goes on from JASDQU010101635.1 coordinate 329,953, forward strand.
TGTTATGTAGCACAGTGTTTCTCTACAAGTACTCCTTATACTTGTGTCAAATCCTGGGTGGCTTTCTCTATTTCTTCCTGTGCTCATCGAAGGTGAGATTCGACTCTATCGTCTAGGCAGTGGAGTTGAGTTGGCTCATCTCCCAATTCTAGTTCTCCTGGCGCAATGAAGACTACGCGGCTGGACTATAGGGCCTACTATACCCCTCAAAGTTTAGTCTCAATTCAATCATACATCTCCTCTTTCTTTGCTTCTTGTTTCTCTGTTATTTCCAACGAAGCATCTTGCAGGGCTGCTATGAGGAAGTCGAAGTCATCGGAGGTGAGGACAGTCTGCATCTTGGTCATGGTGGTCTTTGATTTCTTCTAGGAGGAAGGTTTCGGAGGTGAACCTTTCCTCTTCTTTAGGGGATCAACCCCATCTCCTTGCTTCTACTCAATTTATTTATCATCTAACTCTTCGCCATCACCTCCTTACTCTGGTGATATGGAAGCAGTATTCACAGATGCCCTATCTAATTCTTGGACCTCTTTGGTCTTCTTTGTCCTGCTAGGTCCAGGTGTATCCTGCATTGTTTTTGGGCTGTCGATGTCGGATATCTCAATTGCGTCTCCTGGAATAAGAAGGTCCGCCAACCAGTCCTTTGTGATCTCCTCCAAGTCCTCCTCTGTCAGCTTATAGTAGGATTGAAGTTGTTGCTTGTGTTCGTCGATGTGCGCTGTGATGTAAATAAAATGTCAATCTGCACTGAAATTCATCAAAGGTCTGAACTGGTGTAGAGTGTTTGGAGTCATGCGAGGCTCGGACTATATGGATATCTTCAGATAATTGTAGTAGGTATGAAAAACAACATTTGACTGCCACTGTTTATTCACAACGCTTGAATACCACAATGTACTAAAATTTGCGACCAATGGTTCAAATGGCTCGATCTCCAAGAAGGTTGTACCCTCTGGCATCTCCCAGGAAATAAAATCTATAAGGATCAAAAGCCAGCAAAAATGAAATTCATATCCTTGATCATGTGCTTCTCTATAGTCGAGTTCCAACTGGTTCACCAGGTACTTCGCCCAATTCATCTGAAGGCCGTCTGTGCACTTCCCTGCGAGGTCGACTACAAAATTAATGACTTGGGTAGGTCGGTTCTTTCTTACTAACTTCCCTGCAATTAACTGAAAGGCGAGGCACACTACACCACTCTGGATAGAAGCTACCTTGTGGCCTCATGTTCCCTTCTCGACATCACCATAAGTTTCCTTGATCTTTTGTTCTAGAGCGCGATCCATCACTTTTCCTGGGTAAAAATCCTATGGATCACGTCCTTGCATACTCAAGACCATGATCTGATTGATCAGCATTGGATCGATTGTTATACGACGCTTTAGCCACAAATAGCCACCATGGTAACAAGACAACAACAACTTGACACATGCATTCACCTCCTGGTGTCTTCCGAAGTGAGGAATCTTCATGATGTTCAGCAAGGTGGATTGTGCGAGGTTTATAGTCCACGACTGGGGGATTATCTTTGAATTTTTCCCCTTAGTTCTGGTTAGGTACTTATGTGGGGTGAGCATGTTATAGTCTTTCCGATATTCGTGGCTGAATTCACTAAACTTCAATGCTGCAATCTTATCTTGATCTGCTCGAACTACGCGTATCCCCTTCGAGAGGTACACTGTAACCAAGGTGTATTTGAAATCTCTGGGCATGCTATCTCAATTTACTATGCCGCTCAGAGGTGGAATATAGGTGGTTAATATGGTTAGGATCGATTTGGCATTTGCTAGATCATCCCTGTGCTTGGTTCACTTTTCATATGATGGTTGGGATGGTCTGGCTTCGCGAGTAGTGGACGAAGAAGCTGGCAGTCCTCTCGTCGACAATGCTTGTACACCTGTAGACATCGACATGACTCTTTCAGTCATGAGGTCGATCAAAACTTCTTCAACAACTTTCTCTACAATGATCAACTCGTCTGACATACACGCTCGGGGTTAACAATCTCGGGTTTGGGGAGTAACTTAAATATTGCAATAAAATAGACAACAAGAGTGCGATGATCATTATATAAAATCAACTTCATCTGTGGGATCAAACTCTCTGTTGGGAAAAATTTTCTCGTTGCATGCGCGACGGGATAAATAGGTAACTCGACAATGGATCGCTTGCAACGAGTATGAAGCCTTCATTAACTTTGTTATGTCTGTTACAGAGTGGTACCAACGGTCGAATGGCGAAATGACTGTTTATAAATGTCTTTCTACCCATTCAGAGCGTTGGTCTAATGGTTATAATGTCCCTAATGACTATATTGCTTCACTATGGAGAAGTGCCATGTGTCGTTGTTCTGATATCCCGACGAAGCTCCAATTTTGCAAATTTTCCTTCTGCGAGGTTCCCCTTGGAACCTTCTACAACTTGTTGATCTTAGCTCTCTTCTTACTTAGCTTTATAGCCTTCTTCCCAGTGAGCTTTGCCTCGGTATTCATTTTTTCGTTCTGATTCTTATCTTCTTTTGGCATAGTTACTTCGCATTTTTGAGATTATTTCCTAAGATTCAAGGGTGATCCTTCTTCTTTATCTGGAATAGGCACTTCAATCTTCTGTGGGTCTTCTAGTGTTCTTGCAACTTCGACATCCCGGTCTCTGGTGTTAAATAGCTTTGATCGGTTCTTCTGTTCTTCAATCAAGTGTGTGATCCTTCTAGTCATGAATTCTTTTAACTCTTGCTTTTGTTGTTCTAAAAGTTCTTCTTCTTCTTGCCTTCTGGCCTAATATCTTTCAATCCAAGGTTTCCCTAGTAGCATGGTAAATGGGGAACTGTTCTCAATAAATTTAATAATCTCAAAATCTTCCTCTGTCGAAGTTCCATTGACATTCATAAGTATCTGGGTGAGATTTCCACATAGGTTTATAAACTTTCCTTTGAACAGTCTTATTCCTCCTAATGAAGGAATCATAGCAGGCCTCCTTATAGCTTCCCAAGTTCTCTCTGTCATGATATTCACCCATGTTTCCTCATCTAGAACACAATCAATGTTGAAGTCTCCTATTCTTGCTTCAAGGCATTCTTTTTCTTTGAATATCTGTGATAATCTGACACGTCGGTAGTCATTTAGGGTTTCTTTCATATGCAACAATACTTTTTCTGATTCTTTCTGGGGTTCTGCCATAATCTTAGTTTCTGGATCTGCCCTAGGGTTTTCTTGGTTCATGTTCATTTCTTCAATCTTAGCAATCATTCAAGGACAATCCAATACTTCATGGTCCATAGCTTTGCAACAAATACAATTGGGTCTTCTCCCGGGGAATTCCTTAGCGATATGTCTTGGTTTTCTGCAACTGTAACAGAGGGTTAATCCTCTCTTTCTTTTAAATGATCCCCAACCTTTCCTACATTGCGCGTTGGGATCATGGTAGCTAACCTACAAACATTTCTTTCTAGGATCCTGCATACACTTATTAGTCCAAACATTCTTTCTATGCATAGGTATAACATATTTTTCACTATTCTTATAAGATCTACTCATATCAAATCTTCTTTCATCTATTAATACCCTAGTTTTCAAGCTAGGATAGAATCTATCAAACATACCTAGATTCATACTGTTGAAACAAAAATTTCCATTTATCTTACTTCTACAGAGCAGAAAGCTTTCAGATCTAGAACTTTTCAATATTCTTACTTTTATCAGAGCACAGATCTTTTAGATCTTACCTCTTTTTTTCAGATTAGACTTCTTTTCCTTAGCATAGAGCTTGTCAAACTAAGTAGAGTACTGTGCGCTTAGAGAAATAGATCCACGTGTAGAGCTTTCATAATTTCAGGCCAGATCTTTGCACAAAACTTCTTCTTCCTCAGTTCCCAGCAATCACATCTTCAGGTCCCAGCAACAGAACCATTTGTTGGCACAGGGGCAGACCCAGGGTTCAATGCTACAACAATGCACAAACAAAACCCTAACTATCAGGCCTTTCAGAAGCACCTACAAAGAAGATGAAGTCTCACCCAAGGTAGAGGCAAGGGTGGTTGCATGACTCAGGTGTCTACAACCTTAGCTGGGACAGATATCTTTGATTATAATGCTTAATAGAGCACTTAGCACCGCCAGTTCACCATTATTTAACCAATATCTACTCCGCATAGAAAATAGAGCATCACAACATTCACCTTGATTTAATGTATTTAAGCACTTATAATATATGAATGGATCTGATCTAACAGATTCAAGCACTAAGCACATTCACCTATGTCAGATCTAGCATCCAGAGTCATCATTAGCACAAAGCATAAACATATCTATCTATCTATATCAAAGAACTTAGCAAGTAAAGACATAAACACATCAGAACATCACACATAGAAGAATAACACAGTATTTACGTGGTTCACCCCTACCCTAGGGATACATCCACCAACTCTTCTTCTTTATTAGCTTCAATCATTCATTTACATGTATAGAGCCACAAAAATCCTACTTCGCATAGGACAGGAGATCTACATGCACCTCGCCAGATCCTCCTTCCCCAAGCTAGGTCTAGCACAAAGCATTTCATAGTCTGTTACAACCACTTACACTTAGCTCTAAAAGTTTCTCACAATATGCATAAAGCATCTACAAACCACACTTGCACTTAGCACTTAGCTTATCGGCCAGGCTACTTATGTCACCTAGCTACTTATTTATACTTTACAAAAAAATCCTAAACATGGGTAAACCCATGGGCTGACATCCTATACCCATTACATAATCCCAAATCCCAAAAAGGACCCAAAAAGGGCCAAGATCTCGTGATCTCTGCTTCGTCTTGCACTCCATCTTCAAAAGGCTATCGAAGTCCCAAAATAGGTCAAACTTGACCAAGGATCTCCCAAAACTTGGTCAAGGGCCAACACATGTCTATTTGGTCTTTGTGGCATCCTCAGGATGAGAGAAACAAGGCGAGAACTTCTATGTCTGCTACTCAGGTGCCTCATTTCAATGACTGAGAACATATTTTCTTTTTCTTGTCAGGATCTATCTGGTTTTATCTTGGTTCAACTAGATATATTTCTATCTCTAGTTTCATTAAGGTCCTTGTATTTTAGTTTCTTGGACTTCCAAATACTATTTCTAGTCATAACTTGCTACAGTCCTTTTTTGAACACAAATCTAGTTTCCCTTCAACGAAATGTCGATAGATATATGGTTTTTGGGACCTATTTGATGGAAATTATGGTGTCGTGATTCTATACATTATGGTGATATTTGAATAAAATCTTACTTACAAAAAGAATAAAAATAAATTAAACAAGTGTAGATTAATCTTAAACCCAGATCTATCAAGCAACGTGATAGATCAAATAATAATAAATTTAATCCCTCTCAGTTCTTGATAGATCACAGTTTAAGATGGATCTACGTTGGTTTAATATTTTAGACGTTGTTTTCATGTACATATGTATGTACATAGTTATTTATTATTTTCTTTTGTCACATGACAACATATCCCCATATTGGATTATAGAGCACCTCGCCACTCTCTGTGAATATATATATATATATATATATATATATATATATATATATATATATATTAAATTAAAAAATAATTGAATAAATCAATATAAAATTATTTTAATGACTTTTCTAAATATTTGTATTTGATTTTTTTATCCTTTTCAATATTCAATGCATTCAAAGTTTGAATAAATTTATATGAATATATATTTTAAATTTAAATTATTACGAAATTAACTTGATTTATGCCCGGGATGGGGTGTCTCTATGACAAAGATGGGAATGCATATGTCATATACACATGGTGACTTTGGGAGTAGTCTACCCCGCATGCTACCAATGGATGGCATCATGATCTCATTTAAACTCTGGTTGTCACTACGTCTTACCTCCAAATTGGATATGCTTATGGATTCAATCTGCTGCTCTTGAATAAATTTTGTCTGGCTCCGGTATAGGGTATTGAAGTTTCTAGTAATGGCAGGGAAGGATCGCATGGGTTTTAGTATTTCGAGGGGATGTTTTCCTTGCTTAGTTTTCCCTTCATTTTTCGTTATTTTCACTTCGGCTACACAAAATTGGGTTTATCCTATGTGGTTCACCACCTCCTTTCCCAATCCCGCTCTTCTTGGTAAGTCTTATAAAACAATGTCGTGTGAAAGGGGGAAACTAAGGAGTGCTGGTGGAAATATCTTGGTTCTTCGTGGGTGTCGTCCCAACTCCTCTCCCTTGTTGGATCACCTTGGATGCAACTCCCTGAGCCCACCCATTTCTAGTATTTCCCATAGTTTGTCGACCCCGACATCTATTGCCACTCCTCATCATACCCAAAGATTCCCCTCTCCTCGTGTTATGGAAGCAAGTAAGCCCACTCCACAACATTTTGTGTGTTTACCAGGGACTTTCATGGAGGACCAGCGCAATCTTATCAAGGAGATACAACGTGAGCATGAGGAAATCATATTTTGGCAAGACTTGGCAGTGAAGAAGCTCGATTGGTTTTTGGACTCTGGATCAAGTGATCCTGGTTAGCAATGCAGTCCAAAAATTTTGCTACAGTTAGTGATGGTACCTGAATGATCAGGTTCTTCATATCATGCCTATGCGAGTGGGCTCAAAGATAGATATGGTTTTATAATGCTTAGTTTTTTGTCTTTCTTTCTCAATCCTGAGTTAATGCATATCTTTAGATTTCTAGTTTTGGTAGCTCATACTCCTTTTTAACACCGCTGCAATATTATCTGGGAGACCTTTTAGATTTTGTTGAGGGATTTCAATAGACTATACTTTAGCCTCTACATCAGTCACATGGACATTTGATGTATTTTTTTGTATTTGAAAGGTAATATAAAATCTAGCTTAACAACAACAAAAATTTAATTTATTTTAAATTTAAATTATTATAAAAATAACTTAATTTATTTTATTAGAATTATTATACCTCTCTAAGGGAGAGTATATTGTAATTCCTTGACTTTTAAATAATTTGCAATTTTTTCACTTTCTACCATAAAGTTTTCAAAAGTCTTCAAAAAATTATCTATTGAATTGATTATTCTTTAAATTGAAAAATAAATTTTGAATTTTCTAAATATAAATTTCTATTTTGTGACTAGTTGTTAAACTATGATTAGACAATTTTTATGTGGTTTTACACTTAATTGTCATATTTTAAAAATTAAAAATTAAAAAATTACTATGTGTCCTCATTAATTATGGTCATCAATACTTATTTGTACACATGTCACATCTATTAATATCACTTCTATTAATTATTTTAGATATTAAATAAATATAATAATAAGAGTTTGAAATATTAAAATTAATTATAATTAATAAAAGTGACATGACTTGTACAAATAAGTATTGATGTCCATAATTAATAAAAACACATGGAAAATCAAATTTTTAATTTTAATTTTTAAATTATTTTTTAAAATTGACAATTAAGTGTGAAATCACATAAAAATTGTTTAATCATAGTTACAACCAATCACAAAATATGAATTTATATTTAAAAAATTTAAAATTTACTTTTCAATTTAAAGAATAATTAATTTAATAGATAAATTTTTGGAGACTTTTAAAAAATTATAGGAGAAAGGGAAAAAATTGCAAAGTTTTTAAAAGTCAAAGAGCATTGACTACAAATTAATCCACTTTTCAATTTATCTTTTATAATGTAAAATTTATGTTGATTATGAATAATAAATTCTTCTCAATAATTATGTTAATTAATATATCTAAATTTAGTGGTAGACTTATGAGAGAGAACTTAGTTTTATAATATAATTAAATGTGAAAAACAAAAACATTTAATCATACTATACAAATTTGAATTACTTCTATTACTTCATAACTCTAGAGGAAGTAGTGAAAAGTATGCATAGTTGGATAGTGAAAAGTTATATGGTTGGTATAAAATTTCATGGTTAAGAGTAGAAATAACTCACCAACTCCTTAATTTGTTTTCTATATTTAATTACCAAGTCATTAAACCCCTAGCTTCTAGCATACTAACCTCATAAATTTAAGTTAAACATGATCCACTAATCCACTAACACCAACCCACTACCATAAACCCGTAAACACCTAACCCATATAACCCAAAATAACCCCAACCACTAATCTACTAACCCCCTCACCATTTACCCACTAACCAACACACCCTCTAACCATTAACTCAATTTTCCTCCTTTAGCTAGTTTGGTCTCGACCCCTAGCTACTCTGGTTCATCAAATTGGCTTCTAGGAAGAAACTTCCTTCTTGTTTGAGAGAATCAACTTCCTTCTATGGAGGAAATATCCCCTTCGAGTAATCTATCCTTCTATGGAAATATCCCTTTAAAATAATCTAGCCAATTGAAAGGGATAGTCCTATTCAAGAAGAAAACAATGGTTACTTGTTCGGGTAAGCCATGTAAGTCATCCCTCCAAAGTTAGTATATGGGCTTGTAAACCTCCACCCTAGTATCATGAGTTGCTTAATAGTTGTACTCTCACCTCAAACAAGTAGCAAGCAAGTGGATTTACCTCTCACATTACCCCTTCTCACCTAACCTAAGGTTGACATTAAATAGAGGAAGGAAGCTTATCTCAAAGTTTTCTTTACCTCTTACCACATATTCTTGGGTGGAATATAATCTTTGACCCCGGACTTCCTTACAAGCTAAACAAGTACTTCATGTTTTTTAGTTTAATTATACTTTGGAGTATTATGGATATGACTAATAGGCCACATCTTTTATTCATCAATTTGTTTATTTTAAAAACTTTTTGAAAACTTCAATTTATACTTGTGACTTGTGAATAGTTACTAACACCTAAATTTGTTCAACAACTTTAAACACATGGAGTAGACACTCTTGTTTTCCTTTTGATTTTAGGCTTCGGCTAATTTCACTTTAATTATTGTTATCCATCTTAACTGTAAATTTCTTTTTCTTTTAAAAAATTCATTGAAACATGGCACTTAACATAGAATCGGAGAAACCATGTGCACAAGAAGGAATATATTACTGATAGAGTATATTAGCAGTCGTATCATTTTGAATTTTCACGGGTTGCAAATTGCAGTGTTTCATGGCCATTGGCATCTGCGTTTTTATGTGAGTGGTGCAAAAGACGGTTTCAAGTTAAATAGTATTTGATTGCTGGAAATCAGAAGAACTCTGGTTAAAACTTGGATATTTATTGTGTGGCTCTTCTTCCTTTTTGCCTGACGGTGAGGTCCCACTGCGCACTACTACGACGATCCAAAATATTCTGGCACACAGATACCTTCACGAGGTAGTCGGCGATAAAGACGGTCCTCGATCCACAGCATTACAAATTTTCTATTCAACCACCGCGGAGCTTTAATTATTTCATCATAAATATCTGTAATTTTTTTTCTTAGTTGTGATATTCGTATGGAATTAATGGATGAGAGCGTGTCTGTTCTCGGAACTTGTAGCTCAGACGTGTATAAAGAGGAAATTAGTTCGATGGGGGAAGACGAAGGTAATTGGTAGTGGACTCTGATCATGGAGGTCGGTCACCGGTGGCCTTTTTCATGGGAGTACAGAGTGTAGTGAGTGTGTGTCTGATGGGGATGCGTACAATGACGTGCAGGTGGCAGACTGTCTGCACGCATCGCCATAGTCAGACTTGTGCAGTGTAACAATGACAGCAACATGGAGATGTAGTGTCTCTCGTGCTCCATAATATGAGTAGGGGACGACTGGAGGATGGAGTGGGGAAAAAAACAGTGGTCCATTTGATTAGGGCTGTGTTGATTTTTATGGCTATAGGCATAGCCGGGGGACCAATATTCAACTGTGTAAGGGTAGATCAACATGCATCTAGACTATTCAACTGTGTAAGGGTAGATCAACACGCATCTAGACTTCTTCCATGTAAGTGGCGGGGCGTTGTCCAGTCCTTTGCTTTCAAGTACGTTATTGTCTGCTTTTGCAAAGAGAACAAGCTGCTTCTCATGCTTCGGTCCTTATCTCTATTATTGGATTGGATGGGTTTAGTTTACTGTTACTTCAAGTGTTACCTACATAGGGTCAGGGCATAGTTTACTGTTACTTCAAGTGTTACCTACATATTAGTTTATTTACCTGTTACTGGTTGGTGAAACTATTCTTGTCCTCAAACAGGTTTATGCAAACCACTTTACCAATTCATTTCATGTTCTTTATATGCCCAACACTGGTTCCACTCATGATGTGGATGGCTACCTCCAACACCCCTTCAAAGTAGACCAGGGATATGGCTTTTTAGTAACATACCTTGTCAAAAACCTAGAGCCAGCTGGTAGGCTGCTTTTCTACTTAACTCCACACCTTTTACAGACCATGCACCAGCCTCACCTGATTGCTACCTCCATGATTCTAATGACCCATCAACTCTTCGTCTGTGTTTAGGTGTGTAATCATCCAATGAAATTTAAACGATGCATTGATTACAGAGGCTAAAACATCTATTTAGATTTCAAAATTTGCATGACAATGTTAGTTTTCTGTAAAGTTTATGAAAACACACATATTTCAGCATTTTGTTGGAAGAAAATAGATTCATGGTTGATCCAGTGTGCTTCAGATAGTCTGATATTCTTGATCTATTTGGAAATGATTAAAACCCTTTGAAGCACGGTAGAACCAAGTAAGGTAAAAATATTGATGCTTTTTTAATTAATTCTTTACCTACTCCTATGAGGTGCACCTTACGTTTGGAATGCCAAGTTTCCTTGTCAAAATATGGAATATTTAAGCCCCAAGTTACATTTGGAATGCCAAAGTTCCTTGACAAAATATAGAATATTCAAGTAGCAGTTCGTCAGGGGTTTAGTTTCCATACTGATTCAAATTTTGTGGACACCTTTGTGACAACTAAGTCTTCCTTAGAGCCCATTCAATTCATGGAAATATATATATATATAAAGAGTCAATAGTATATCAGACCTAAGTTTAGGTTGTTCTCACACCCAAGTTTAGAGTCAATAGTATATCAGACCTAAGTTTAGGTAGTTCTCACACCCAAGTTTAAATAGGTCTGTGCTATCTTAGCCTACTAAAGAGCATTCATGAGGTTAGCCTTTATATTTGGACAGTAAATTTGTTTGAGGTTGCCTTCATCATTAATGCCCGCATTTGCTTCTCCAGATTGCCTTGGCCTGTGATTGTACTTTGAGAAAAATTGGGAAGTGTTGAGGCGAAGAATCATGGCAATGGTGGGTCGATGACTCTCTGTTCATAGGCGACGATTCACGTGCTGCATGGCTTGTTATGCGGCGAATCCCGTTATGCTTTTCCACGGCTTTCTTGAACTTGGTGCTCAGGTGGTAGGAAATGTTTTCCTAGCAGATCTGGGTGCAAAGCTCAAGAAAGCTGTGGGAAAACATGAAAGGATTCAGTACTTGATCGAGAGAGGTAACAGGAAACTCGTTCAAGGTGAATTTTGTACATGTAAGTTTTGGATAATTTGGAAAGTAGTTTCTATTTACATCTGGTTGAAGTCTTCTAGCTTTCTTTAGCTCACAGTGCTGATTATGAAATCATATTGTTCGTGGATGYTGATGAACTACTGGTGAAGTTACAGATAGTAGCCGCATTCAGGACAGGCGGCCTTTAAATTTAGAAATGGTAAGTTTACAGCTAGATTCTGAGTAAAATGAAATTCTAGTTTTCCACTTGACTTGATTCATTTAGTGGAAAGAATTTTTACGGTGCCTTTTATCTATTCTTATGTTTTTTCCTGCGCTGATCACATGCAAGTTGTTATTCATAATTCGTCCTGGTTGATGTTACTTTTGTTTAGAAATCGTAATGATGAGGTCTTTCATTGTATTACTGGAAAAAATGGTTCTTTCGTTTCCACCRTATATCGTGCTAGATCCCATGCTTGTTCATTGAACTAAGGTTTTCAAAACCCTAATTTCTTGAAGGTTTTTTTATACACACAGATTCRTTGCTCCTTTCAAGCGTTTCAGAATTTTGCAGTCCACTATTATTTTTCTGAGCTAGTTCTCTGATCTGTATCTAGTYATATTAGTCTTCAAAGTTACAAGTTACAGATTACCTATAATACTTTGGATGTTTCTATATTGACACTTCATTATCCTTCCMGGTTGGTTTAGATTTAACTTTTATCGAAATTTCCAGATCTGTGCGTAGCGTTATTATATTGGGGAGGTTTACAGTTCACTCCTGGATATACTGTTCTCTATTATATGTGGCCTGTTTCTATTAACTATTACATCGATTACAGAAAGCGATTCAATATCCTCTTAGGTTTGTTTAGTTTTAACTTCTTACAGAAATTTTCAGATCTGCGTATAGGGTTATTATACTGGTCAGGTTTATAATTCACTCCTGGGTATGCTCTTCTCGCATGGGGAGGAGTTACTTTCACCACAATAACAGCTAGCGTTTCTTTCTTTCAGTTTTTTTTCTACGCAGGATAAGGGAAAGACTTCTTAATGGCTGTCGATATCTGATGTTATTTGCCTTGGTTCTGGGTTTACTTACAGGTCATTGGTGTATTAATCATGGGCATAGATTCATCCCATAGTATGGATGTCCTGTTAACCTACTGCAAAAAATTAATGTTTACCCGATAAGGCAAAAGGCGAGGGAAACAAATTGTAAACAGTTTTTGTTTTTTCCTACAGTTTTTGTTTTTGTTTTTTTCTACCTGTACGTGCAGTAGATCCAACGATTTTAGCTTATTTACACAGACAAACTGAGTGTTTGAATCTCCCCACCCAGCCTCTGAAGGGCTCGGCGAAAAAAAACTTTTAACAGGCCCATTTAAACGGACTCGCCTGCCTTTTATTTATTTAAATCACTATTTGTTCGGGCCCTTGCGTTCAATTCTATAATTTTTTCCCTATAAGCATAAACAAAACTTACAATATTCAAAGTGATTGGTTTAGTTTCAAGATTTTTAGTTACTGTCATTTTATCATTTTGATTGGTTTAGTTTCAAGATTTTTATTTGCACATCATTTTATCATTTTGATGGGTTTAGTTTTATACAAATTTTTTTCATTTTAGACTTTGTAATTAATAATTTTTTATCATTTTCATTGGTTTAGTTTCAAGATTTTTATTTGTACATCATTTTATCATTTTGATGGATTTAGTTTCATACATTTTTTTCCATTTTAGATTTTGTAATTAATAAATTTTTACTTTGATAATGTTTTCTATTGTTAATTTATTTTTTTACATTTACAACTTTAAACAATATTTATAACATATTCAACATTCCTATATAAAAAAGTTCATGTATTTTTCATCATCTAACAATCAACTTTATACCATTCAACATTCTTATATAAAAAAGGTCATTTATTTTTCATCACCTAACCATCAACTCTATATTTTATTCAAATTACACATGATTCTATTGCCCAAAATGAATTCTATATCTATACTATATACATATTATTTAAATTTATTTATTTATTTTTATGATTAATAAAAATACAATATTTTGGACACATTCCATGATAAAAACCCTACTCAATAAATGGTATGAAGATTGCAAACTCTGTGTAAGCATGTGTAATGTCCTTTCAACATTCACTCAAGCATAGATGGTATGTGAGGTCAATGGTCTTTTCACCATAAGGATGGTTTCACCTAAATTACCCCTCATTTTGCAGGATGGTGTCTAATGATGGACACCAAAGCTCTTTAAAAATTTGTTTGGAAAGTATATCTTGAAGTATTACAATTTTTTATATTAAAATGATGGTTTTTGTGAAATGTTTAAAGTGAGATTCATTTAGGATTATTATAAACTATATTAAAAAAACACACATGCAAAATTTGATTAAAGGATATCTCTTTTTTTAGTTCA
>JASDQU010101635.1:392529-410174 GCA_032191745.1 Picea mariana
CGGGTTTGACCCCGGGACTTCCGCCCCCATAACCACTTCCACTACCAATGCGCCACCGCCATGGGACGTGGCAGGGAATGGTGCAGAAACCTTAAAAGATGCACCGATTTGGGGGATTTTCGGAGGGCGCCTGGCCCATAGCTCACGCCCCCTCCCAAAACCATTGTTTTTTATTATTTGAAGGGAGCATGGGCATGAATCACGAGGAGGGAGAAAGAGTTTTGATGTAGGCAGAGACATGCATGCAAATCGAGGTGATGCTGCATAGTGATCGAAGTGAATTTGCATGCAGATCGAGGTGGTATTTGCATGCAATTCGAGGTGGTACAGAATTGGCATGCATCTCGAGGCTGTATGAACTGTACAATCAGGGCAGATTTGGGAATTGTGCCAAAAAGGGCATTCAGAGTCCAGTTTCTGAAATATATCGAGTTTATACTCAAAAGTCTCGATTTTTTGCAAGGATTCCAGATCTATCTTTAGTTTTTGCATTCAGGCATCCAGACAGAAAAGTGCTCATAGAACCTTCCAGATACACAGAAAGGTATCCATGTTTATACTTAAAAGTCTCAGAATTTCATCTTGCAGTTGTTGTTGAAGTCTGTTACTGTATATTACAGATAGAAATCAGAAGTCACTTTGTAAGCATTTGAATACTTAATCTATCGGCCTTCCCATTTGGAAAATGGTCCGGAGAGGTAGCCACGAAGTTTGATGAACTCCGTTACCAATTCTTGTTCATAGATAGTATGCTTACATGTTTATGTGCTTGATGAATGTTCTTTAATTTTTCTCATAAAGATGGTTAACAATTAAAAAAAAAATCACATGCAAGTAATGGTTAAAGATCAAGTAAAATTTTCAGATCACAACAACATGGACAATTTCCAAATTCCATCTCTGCAAGTTTGCTTCCAAATTCCATCTCTACAAGTTTGTCTCCCCTAGATAACCAAGTTCAAGCCAGTTCAAGTGCTCTCTTTTACATTGTTCATCATCGTCAGGGCATCTATACAACATGTTACTCTCTACGACCTAGTCTCTACGCAATATCTCTATCGGTCACAGTTGTCACTTCCTAAAATTCTCTTATTGGACTTGTCTTTTCTCACAACTCTACCCAGAGATTGTCCTCTTGGTATCTCTTCTCTCCCTTCATGCAGTTTCATCTCTGCATACTCTTTCTTCTTACCGATTCAATCTGGTCCTCTTGATTTTGGAGTGTCTCATTCAACAATAGTCTTATTCATCAGTGTCCTATTTCTTCTTCTCTCTCCTCTGTTCTCTCATCCATCTTCTTTGCACCTTTCTGGTCTTTTCCTCTCTTTCTCTGGCATGTCGTAGTGGTCTTCAATCTACGATATCTCTTCTCATCTCGGCTTCTTGCAACATCTTCACCATTTCTTGTGGCATTTCTCTCTTTATCCCTAGCCTTCAAAAATTTTAGCCTATCATACCAAACCGATACCAAAATGATAATGATTTTCATTTCACGTTATTCAAATTATACAAATATATTCTCATTTCACATTATAGAAATTCCTCCCACAACATTTTCATGCTCATAAAACCATTGGCATTTTATCAATACACGGTGTCATCATCTACATGCACCTTATTGTCTCATACTCAATACGCATGCATCTCGTAATCCCTAATGCTATTGTGGTTTCCAATAATGTGTTTTGACAATCTCAACACGAAAAATTAATTAAGTTTAAAGGTTTACACCTATTACAATGGACACATTTAATAGGTTTTTAGTGTTTAATCAATTTTGTATGGACAAGATTAAATATTGATGGAATATTCTTAGTAGTCCCAATAAATCAATGATAAATCAATAGTTGTGATTTCAACCACTAACTTCCTCAGTGTTATAAAAGCATTTGTTTACATATTTATTTTTTTACTATTACTTGATCATATTTAAAATTTACTATGACGACTAACTGATTACCAAGTCTAATTAATTAACAAATATTAAAGTTTTGTTAGAGAGTAGAGAGGTGCCATGTGCAGTCACCAGATGACTATGCTAATTCATAATCTCAATATACATATAACTCAACATATATGGTCATATCTCAGGAAGTTAATTTGTTAATCTCGTTTGCAACAAGCAGTAACAATTACAACCACACTTATCAACTATGTGCCTCTGCACTACAGCCTCTCTATCTGTCTATATCGTGGAACCATCTAATTTATCTATTACTCAGTATGTTGAAAATTCTTTGAGACATTCAAATTACTCAAATTTAAGAATCTAACAATTTCTAACTGAATTTCAAGCAAATGTCCCTAAAAAATAAAATATCACCAAAGAAAAATTTGTACCCTAGACTTCTTCTTTTTCAGTGGTGTTCTCATTATGACCTTGTGATGTGATCTTGGTATTGTGTCTATGGTTTGGATGCTTTCCATTCAGGGCAGTTAAGATGCTTCTCTTTTTTTCTCCCGTTATCATGTACAGGTAATATTGCTATATCATCTCTTTTCTAAACATATAGATTTTTACTACATATTTTCTAGCTGTAGCTGATTTAGCATGTTCAACGCCCATTATTTACATTGAAGTTTTATACAAAGTTTAAAAAACAATTAATGACGTATGTGGCCATACCGTCTTTCGAGTTAGGGTTACAGAGTGATGAGGACATTGGGAACATTCTAATTCAGTTTTTTTTAAGATGGCATTACATTGGGATTTAAGTGGTGGTTATTTAATGTTAAATATAATTCTACGTTGATTTAGGGCAGATATTTTTAATAATAAAATTATTAAGAGATGGAACATGTAACTTTCTTTTAATCTCAATTTCATGTAATTATAATATAATTTTTTTTATTAAAAGTGATTATGCAAATTTCTTTCACCAAATTTTTAATTATAATTTTTATTTATTTTTTTAATCTTGAATTTAATATATTTATAATTTTTAAAAATTTAGTTAATCTGAATTTACCATTTTCAACATAGTTTTTGTGGTCCTAGTCTAAACTTCTACGTTTGTTTTTCTTTGATTTTTTTTTGTTTAGTTTGCTTTAAATTTGGTAATAAATTATTGGATATTCAATTTTGAGAAGTTAAATTTACATAATCATATTGGTTTAGGAGTTTTTCAGCAAGTTGAATTCATTTATGAAATCAAAAATACAATTTAAAAAACAGAAATCTGCAACTCTTTCTAGATTTATGTGACTAAATTTCAGAAAAAAAATCAAAACTTAAAACAGTTATTTAACACTTTTTTGTACTATATAAAAAATAAAAATTGGGATGATTGGGTTGATGAAACGTAATATTGTACAATTTCGTATAGCTTCAAATCTTCAAACCACCCTTTGTGGTTTTCAGACCACCTTCTTCAACCTTTTCAGGCTACCGTTTGCAGGTTTTTCAGGCCACGTTTTTGTACGTGAAGACGCAAGTGACTCGTGCAAGTATCAAAACCATATAGAGCTTACAACCTTTTCTGTAGCAGAATCACACTGAGACTAAGTGCACATCATTTTGAAAATCTATATGGAAAAGGGGTTTCAAATGTGCCAAATATCGTTGTGAAAAAATTATTTCTTTAACAAATGGTCACATAGAGAAACCGTAGTCTATATCACATGCCTTCTTATATCTCCCATCCCTTTCACCTTGGCTTCTACGATCTGCTACCACGTTAAACACCTTTCTTATGGTTCTTTCTCACAGCGCTTTGCAGGCGAGACATTCGCCTGACAGCAGCAGCCCAACTCTGCGCAACAGAACGTTCGAAATGTTTTTTCAATCTCAATCGTCTCATCTCTATATATGTGTTTGTTTATCCTTTAATTTAGTTCTAAGATTTCAAATGGATATGTACATACAAATTTCTTTTTTAATTTTGTATTATAGATATGATTGAACTTAAAAAAGTTTATCTTTTTAATCCTTGAAGTGATTCTACTTAGCATAAATTTATGGACATCCTTAGGGTGTCCCCTAACCAAAAGGTTCTCATGATTGAGGCCTCAAGTCTAAGATCATCTTAGAACTTGCTGAAGTTCAGACTTCATCCCTTTTCTTTAATCTTTTTAGCATCCATTCTATCAAAGAGTGGAAGGTTAACATTGTCAATCCATTCTTTATCAAGATCTTATCTAATGATTTTATGATCAAGCAAGTAATTGTTGACCCTAGATCTACCCTTAGCATCAGAATAACCCATGTCCATCCTGCTTTTAGTGCTACTTGAATCTTTCATGCTCATTGGACTCTCTAAGATTTCAAAAAGTCTAAGACCAAACCCTTTGGGGCTATTGAAATAGGTTGCAAGAGGATGAACATCCATTTCTCAATACTCCTAGGAGACCTAGAGTACAACATCCTCCTTGCCTATCCTTGGTCACACTCTTGACTGGATGTAATGATGGTTATCCTTTGCACCTTCATAAGAGAGTTTTTGTTGTTCCATGAAGGAAAGAATTATTTTTTTTAGTAGGACCCCACTCCCTTCTCCCGTCTTCATTAGGCCACTCATAAGGTTGACCCTCTAGTCTCCTTCATCCATCCTTCCAATCTTTGTGAGGCCTCCTCCTCTTTTCCCCATCCTAGAATTCACATGTCTAGGTTGGACTCCTCTTCTAGTCTTACTTATATATTTTCCTTGAATACATGAGCATCTTTAGGGGCACCCCATGTGGATCTCTTATTTCCCTTCTCTTTTTTTCACTTATTTAGGCTTTCCTAGGAAAATCCCTCCTCTTATTTTACTTCTCGTTTCCCTTCGGATCCTATGTTTAAAATGTGACTATCAATTTGAATGGAGCCTCATCCTATAAGGGGTCTTTCTGGGGCTAGCTTGGACCTCCCATTGTTATCTACACAAATATCCTACCTTAGTGGTGTTCAAGCTTCTTTGTTTCCCCCCTTGGTCATATATCCCTAACACTGACTATTACTACCCCCTTTTTATCACATCAAGGTATCGCCTCTTCATTTGGTATCTTCTAGATGGTCATTTCTTCACTAAGTCATTGTTTCATGTAGGTCTCGACTTGAGATGTTTTGCATCTCAACGAGATCGATCACCATTCCACTTAGTGAGGTTGTCACGTCCCAAAGATTGTAGCTACTAGGTTGACTCCTCAATTTCACCCCTTATGATATTTCCTTTGTTGGTCTTGCCCTAAAGTTGCTACTTCTCTCCTCTTAACTTTGTTATAATTTCCCTTGCATTGTCACCTTTCATCTTTCTATTTTTCATATATCCTTCATCATTTCCTAGAGAATTGGTGCCATTATGCCTACCCTAATTGGGGCAAGCTATTAACCTCAGTGATGTAGGTATCTTGCTCATTCTAATATGTGCCTACACCACCATGTCTCATTTATAGGTATGTGGGAGTATCATTTTCTTGCTCTTTCTCTTGCCAATGATTCTATTATTCAGAAGCTATTATTATTGTTAGACTCACTCATGTTTGTTAATATGTTCTAGTTATTTTTCCACTTGTACATAATAATTATAACTTCTTGTTGTATAATCTCATAGTTTGGCTCATATATCAATTACATGTTGGTTAGAAGTTTATTATCTGTTATATTTCTATTTTCATTTCCTAGTTTGGTTGATTTTTTTCTTCTTTTGGGTAACATATCCTACAGAACCCCTCCCCTTGGGCACTTTCCCTCATTCCAAGGGTGGTACCCAGGGTAAACCCTAGATATTCTTCAAGGCACAAGGCTAGGTAAACAATAGGGATCAAAGTAGTTAAAACAATATACTCATTATGAGCTAAACATGTCACTTATAGAAATAGAACATGGTGGGGAGGATAAAAATCCATCCCATAACCACTCATTCTAGACCCAATTGACTTCCAAGTGTAGTTGTTGTTATATCCTTATTTTCCACCCTGGAGTCTCATTCGAGACTTATTGATGATGACATGTTGGGACACACTCTTTTTCCTTGGATTTCAATTAGTTATGAGGATGTCCACCCATGAATCACTTGACAGAGTGTGAATAATCACTAGCTACATAGCATTTCATCTATAACCAGTTTCTTCTTGCAATATTGGGTCACAACCAACTCTGGAGCCTTCTAGAGTTGGTGACTCACAAGGAGATAAACGCTAGATGAAATGGGGATCTCGTGGTAGGTGTAATACCCCTAGTTCGAACCCCAACTGTAAATGTAAATACAAATGTACTTAAGCCGGTGAGTTGTTTGATATCATTTTTGCATGCACCTTCCATGGTATAGTGCGCACATGTACTGCGCACGAAAATGATGAAGTGTACACATTCCAGGGTACCACGCGCAACAAAATTAAGTGCATATGATTTTGAGGCCAAAGAGCCTTTGTGTATATGTTGTGTTTTGAGGCTGGTGAGACAGGATGCATAAAGGATAGTATATTTGTAAATGTAAATGTAATCACACATAAATATTAATGAAAAATATATCACTACGGCAGACCAACCATGTAAAAGAGTATGGGGGACTAAACTCCACTAGGTAGGGAAAGGGGGATAAAAGTTAAGGATAAGGACTAAGCTAGGGAGCTTAAGCCAAAAAGGGATATTATGTTAATATTCCTTAAAGTATAAAGTATGGATAATTATTTTATCCTAAGTTCTAAGGATGGGGACAAGTGGGACAAAGTATTTCTCAACATGACAAGTGTCAATTTGGTAGCATGCATACACATAGTTGGTACTTAGTTCATTTTGGGGGGATTCCATCATTATGCACTCACTTATTCAGTTGTCCTCCATACCTTCCTATCGCTGTACATGTACCTATATCTGTACATGGTTATCTTAGGAGTTGGACCGAAGAAGTAGGTTTTCAGGCCTGTGGGATATTGAAGAGGCAGGTTTTCAGGCCCATGAGAAATTCTCTCTAGGTGAGAGAATTATTGGAATTGATTTCTTGAAGGTGCCAAACTACAACTATGGGGCTCTGAGACTTCCTGTCTGGCCTGTTGTTGAAGCGCCAGAAAGGAAGGGGTGCAACTGAAGGACTGTTGAGCAGAGAAGGGGAACACTTCTTGGGGTGGGACATGCATGTGGGGAATGAGGGACTGTAGGCTGTTAGTTCGAGTTGGCACCTGTGGTGGAGCTTTTCCTATTGTCTGAGATGCATTAGTCTGGTTAGGAATTCCTTTATTCAGGTGGAGTTTAGTACCAACTCGGGGGTGACCCATTGCTGAGAGTTTTGAGTAGTGTTGTCTAAGGTTGGGAGGAATGTGGAAGTTCTACACATAGTTGGTGATATTTTTACCAAGATAAGTGTCCATTTTGTGTTAAATTTCATGTTGCATTATTATGTATGCATTTGTTTTTATGGTTTTTACCTGTGTGTATTGCATATGTATTATTATTATTATTTCTTATGAACCTGTGAAGTTGTAGAGTTTCTATATGTTTTAATTTTGCATACAGTTCAATTTTTTTTATGTGGCATAGCCCAGTTGGATGCTGGGGATGTTACAATATGGTATCAAAACTCCAGTTTTCAACACTAAACTTGGATGGGTTGAGCAAGTTGAATTGAAGTGAAATTTCATAGATAATTGATTTTGAAGTGGCCAAATTTCAAGTTACAATGTGTCCATTGTAAAAATTAGAAGCAATTCCGTGGAATTGGGCAAAATCCTCAATTTCTATTGTTAAATTCATGGGAAAATTGAGAAATTTAGCCAAATGGTGAGATATTCTTAATTTAATATCTATTCTAGCAAATTCAGACTTAGAATTGGTCGAATTTGAAGTTACAGGGAAGCCATGATGGATGGAGCGATATTAGTCGATTAAAATTCTCAATTCATGAATTGAGTTTGGGAAACATTTCACTCCAAGAATGTCAACCAACAACGATTTGTTGTTGCAGAGGTTGAATGGGTGTTGAAGGAGTGAAATTGAGCAAATTTCATAGTTGTGGAATGTCCATGGTGAAAATTGAGAAAAGTTTGGCAAAAGCCCCAATTTCTGTAGCAAAATTCACGAGGAATTGATGCACAAGAAAATGAAGGTGCGTAGGTGTGTGCACTAAAAATGTGTGATACGCAGTAAAAATATTGTGAAGTGTGGAAAATAAGGTGTGTGGCTGGGCGCACTAAAATTTGGTGCTACGAAGTGCAAGTTGGGATGCGCGGAAAAATATTGGTGTGTGGGTATGCACACTTAAATTTGGTGCTGCACAATGCAGAGTGGTAATGCGCAAAAAATAACAGTGTGCAGGTGTGCACACTTAAATTTGGCATTGCGCGGTGAAGAATTGGTAATGCTCGAATTATAACAGTGCACGGGTGTGCACACTTAAATTTGGCATTGTGTGGAGAAGAAATAGTGAAGCACGGAAAAATAATAGTGCACGGATGTGCACACTAAATTTAACACTGCACAGTGTGGATTGGGTGGTGCATGTGAAATATTGGCACACGCATAATATTGGCACACATGGTGTGCGCAGTATTGGCAGAGCACAGAAAAATGTTTTTGGTGTGTGTGAAATCTTGGTATACAATGCATGCATGCTCAATTTTACTACCACGCGACGGTTTAATTAATGGTGCGTGCGAAGTACTGGTGCGCGGTGTGTGCATACTAAATTTTGACATGGTGTGATGCATAGAGTGAAATGCGTGTGAAATATTATCATGCAACAAAAAAGAATTGTGCACAACGGGTATCAGTGCATGAAACAAAATTGTGCGCAACAAGTATCAGTGCATGAACCAAAATTGCGCGCACTAAAATGTGGTTCTATAGAGTGCAAGTTGGGATGCGCATAAATATATTGGTGTACAGGTGTGTGCACTTAAATTTGGTGTTCGAGGTGCAGAGTGGTAATGCACAAAAAATAATGGTGTGCATGTGTGTGCACTTAAATTTGGCATTGCGCAGTGTAGAATTGGTAATGCTTGAAAAATAATGGTGTGCAGGTGTGCGCACTTAAATTTGGCGCTGCGTGGAGCAAAACTAGTGAAGCATGGAAAAATAACAGTGCACGGATGTGGGCACTAAATTTAACACTGCGCGGTGTGGATTGGGTGGCGCATGCGAAATATTGGCACGCACAGTATGTGCACACATGGTGTGCACAGTATTGGCAAAGCACAGAGGAAGTTTTCGGTGCATGCACAATGTTGTTATACAATGCATGCATGCTCAATATTACTTCCACACGACGGTTTAATTAATGGTGCATGCAGAGTACTGGTGTGCGGTGAGTGCATACTAAATTTTGGCATGGTGCGACGCATAGAGTGTAATGCACGTGAAATATTAGCATACAACACAAAAAAAAATTGTGCATAATAGGTATCAGTGCATGAACCAAAATTGTGCGCAGTAAATATTTGCGTGCGATGCAAGAGTACTACGCACCAGCTATTGGTGTGACAAAGAAGTGTTCCACATTGATTATAGGTGTGCGAAGCACGCGTTACCTTATGGTGTTGTTGCACATTCTAAATATGGGTGTACATTTTCAAATTTGTGCGGACGAAATTGTTTGGATGGTCTACAACAGTATAAAACTAGTGAATTTCTACGACATTTTATACTATTTGAAAGTCATCTTTTTGCAACGCATTTTTGAGGCCCTAAATAACGTTTTTAGCTACTCAAAAACCTCGAGAATAAAGTGTACCTTGGTATACTTTGTCTCTACAACTCAAATGAAAGGGCCCAAAGAGATATTTCTAATGGTGTAAACCATTTTTCAAACATATATTTTATGAGGAAGTTACAAGACAAACAATGGAGGGTAAATTTTAAGACCCAACTAACTTTGAAGGGCCATAACTTTCTGCTCCGGAATCAGATTGAGGCACAAGAATAGTTGATGGAAATATATTGAACCATAGAACACATTACTGGAGCTAAATTAAAATTGTGGGCATGTTAAAAATATTTAATATGGCACATAAGGTACCTATAGCATTCCATACCAAAAACACTAATTGGCCTAGAACTTCAGTCGGTTGTAACTAGCATCCCAAAACCTAGAAAGAGGCGAAACTTGGATAGACTATCCAAAATATGTATATGAAGAAACCCAATTGATATCCTACCAAAAATCTAATGGAGTAGGTGCAAAAATGCACAATTACAACACAGATTTGCACCAAGTTGAAGTGTGAACAAAAGAATTAATGGACAATTTTCAAATAACCATAACGTTCTGTTGAAGACTCGGAATTGAGCATGGAAGTAGGCATTGGAAAGGTATTGGACAATAGAATATAATTATTCACCTAGAAAATTGATCTGGGTAGCCAATTTTTCACGAAATTAGAAGAAAGAATTATGAAGCAATATTGAACCAAAATTGTACATAATTTCATGAATCTGTTAAATTATTTAACCTGACAAATTTTGTTGGCTACACATTTTGCAGATTTAGAAGCTATTAGATCAGATTAGGATGAACAAAAAGTTCATAGGGATGGAAGATACATAGGGGTATTACATTTAGGAAGATGATATCAGAGGGGTGGATGTCCATATGGGCATTGAAGGAACAAACTCAAATGGACATGGAGAAGGAAAGGAAGAAAACTTGAATATGGTAGAGACCATTAAAATTTTGCAAAAGGATGTCCAAATTCACAAGGATTATAATGAAATACTTATGAAATAAAAAGAGCAGTAGGAGGACTTCAACATGAAGTTAATGCAGAGATTGAACAAAATAGAAAATAAATTGGATAAGGAGAGTGGCTCAAGCAAATTAGGAAGTCACAGGTCTCCTGATGAGAAAAGAAGAACAAGAAGTGTTAGTAGACATCACCATCACTCCTCGAGGCATTCCAATAGGAGAGCACATGACAACTCAAGTCCATCCCCTTTCAGGAAGCATAAGAGGTATGGGGTGGATGAGATACGGGGAGAAATGAATAAAATCAAACCTCTTACATTTGATGGTGATCACAAGAAGGATGAAGATGTAGAGACATGGTTGTTGGGCATGAGAAAGTATTTTCAATTACATAATTATTCTTCTCATGAAGAAGGAAGAATTTCCATATATCAACTCAAGGGAAAGGCATCTATGTGGTGGGATTAGCTTGTGCAGGTGCAACACATTAGAGAGAAAATTTTTACTTGGAGGGAATTCAAGAAGTATTTTGAAAAGAAATATTTGACTAAGATATACTATGACAAGAAAATGAAAGAGTTCTTTGAACTCAAACTTGGGAGTATGACCATAAATGAATATGAAAGAAGGTTTTTAGAACTGTTGAAGTATGCTTCTTTCATCAAGGATGAGACAGTTAAGATTCAAAGGTATTTGAGTGGATTTCCATCATTCATCATTGACAAAATACAATATGATGATCCCAAAACATTGGAGGAGACCATAAGGAAAGCTAAATTCCTATATGATCAACAAAAATCAAGGCCAACTTTCCAAAAATATTTGGAAGACAAGAAAAAATTCAATATGTATCAGAGGAAGAAGGGGACTAAGCCACCATTCTTCAGAAATAGTCCTTAGTGTCAGCCAACTTATAGAGAACCCAGAACGATTAAGACGGGGGGGGAAGTCAAGGAAGCCACCTATTCAATGTTGGGGCTCTAAAGGAGATCATATGTTTATAGATTGTCCTCACAGAGGTGAAAAGTGATAACTTTTCACAATGTACAACAATATGAAACAGTGGATGACATGGGAAGAAATATACCAAGGATCTATGCAGCCCTGGACAACAAGCAAGAAGAGTATCAATCACATATGATTGAAGTGGAAGGTATGATCAACAACCAAACCATTGCTATTTTAATTGATTCAGGTGCTAGTCATAGTTATATAGATCCTAAGATGGTGGAAAGTTTTCATTTTCCAAGAAGCAAGAATGTCAAATCTTGGTTGTTGCAGCTGGCTACCAGAGCCAAAAGAAAAGTTAATGAGATGGTTAAGTCATGTCCTATGGCCATGACTAGACTAAACACCAGGGAGGATTTGAACATATTTCCTTTAGGTTCCTATGACTGTCTAATTGGGTTGGATTGGTTGGACCAACATCATGCTATCCTATACTATCATAAAAAGGCATTTACTTGCTTGGATGAGGAAGGGAACCTAAAGAAAGTATAGGGAATTCCCAAGGCAGTGATTATCAGAGAAATTTCAGCATCACAGCTGAAGAAATTTTATAGAAAAGGATGTCAATTATTTGCATCTCATATGGAAGAAACACCTAAATATAGGGTGCCAAATATTGAAGATTATGCAGTCCTAAAAGATTTTGAAGATTTGTTTAAAGAAATATCGGGATTACCCCCTAAAAGAGACATTGATTTCTCCATAAATATGATGCCTGGAGCAGCTCCAATATCCAAGACTCCCTACATGATGAGTACACTAGAACTAAAGGAGTTGCAAATGCAACTTGAAGAGCTCCCGAAGAATGGGTATATACGCCCAAGTGTGTCACCTTGGGTGCCCCATTTTTATTTGTGAAGAAAAAGGATGGAACATTGAGACTTTGTATTGACTTCAGGAAGTTGAACAAAGTAACTGTGAAGAATAAGTATCCTTTTCCAAGGATCGATGACCTCTTTGATCGGTTGAAAGATGCAAAAAAATTCTCCAAGATTGATCTCAGGTCAGGTTATCATTAGAAAAGAATTAAAGAAGAAGACATCAAAAAGACTTCTTTCAAAACAATGTATGGTCATTATGAGTTCACAGTGGTTCTATTTGGGTTATCAAATGCACCAGTTGTCTTCATGTGTTTAATGAATGGTATTTTCGGAGAATACTTAGATAAGTTTGTCATTGTATTTTTAGATGGCATTCTTATATGTTCTAAATCAGAGGAAGAGAATGAACAACACGTGAGGATGGTATTACAAGTATTAAGGGAGCATAGGTTGTATGCCAATTTGAGCAAGTGCTTATTTTATTAGAAACAAATTCATTATTTGGGACATATCATTTCAGAGGAATGGATAGTAGTGAATCCTGAGAAGATAAAATCCATTGATGGTTAGTGCCAAAGAATGTGACAGAGGTTAGATCATTCATGGGCCTTGCAGGCTACTATAGGATATTTATTGAAGGATTATCAAAGATTACATGCCCAATCACTTCCTTGGAAGAGAAAGGTGTGAATTTTCAGTGGACATTGGATTGTGAAAAGAGTTTCCAACACTTGAAGCAATTATTAACCAGTGCCCCAACTTTAAGGATTGAAGATCCAAACGAAGACTTCATTTTATGCACTGATGCATGTAAAGAAGGGCTTGGTGGAGTCCTTAGTCAAAATGGGTATATTGTATGCTTTAAATCAAGGAAGTTGAAGGAGCATGAAAAGAACTATGCTACTCATGATTTGGAGTTGGAAGCCATAATGCATGCCTTGAAGATGTGGAAGCACTACCTCATGGGAAAAAGGTTCGAGTTGAGGATAGACCATAGTGGGCTGAAATATTTATTTGGACAACCAACTCTAAATGCCAGACAAAGCAGGTGGTTAGAATTTCTTAGTGAATATGAATTTGATATAAAGCATATCAAAGGGAAGGAGAATAAGGTGGTTGATGCACTTAGTAGAAGGGTGCATGAGTTGCATGATATAGCCATAATCATGTACCAATCAGATTTTAAAGAAAAAATCTTGGAGGCTACAAAATCAGATTTGCAATACAAGGAATTAGTGGAAAAATTACAGCAAGGTATTTTGCAGTAGAAAATTGAAGAATATAAGCTAGAAAATGATGAAATTCTCATATATAAGGGCATAGTTTATGTACCAAATTCCCAGGAATTGAAAAATATGATATTGAAAGAAATGAATAATGTACCTTATGATGGGCACCCATGTTATAAAAAAACTATTGCAGTTGTCAAGAGGCAATATTATTGGCTAGGAATGAAGAAAGAAGTTGCTAATTTTATTGCCAAATGTTTGGAGTGTCAAAAGCTAAAGTCCGAGCATAGACATCCAACTGGTTTATTGTGGCCATTACCCATTCCTGAGTGGAAATGAGAAGCTTTAACAATGGATTTCATAACCAAACTGCCCAGAACAAACAAGCAACATGTTCTATTATGGTAGTGGTGGATAAGCTTACTAAAGCTGCCCATTTTATTCCAGTAAAGATCACTCACAAGAAAAACAACATTGTTGATGTTTATATGAGAGAAATTGCTTGATTACATGGTATACCCAAGACAATTGTGTCTAATAGAGATACAAAATTTACATCAAATTTCTGGAAAGGATTATTTAAGGGATTTGGAACAAATTTGAATATCAGTACAACTTATCATCCAGAATCAGATGAACAAACAAAAAGGGTGAATCAAGTGATTGAGGATATGTTGAGGATGTATGTGATGGATAAACCATCAAAATGGGAAGACTACCTACACTTAATAGAATTTTCTTATAAAAATGGGTACCAAGCATCTCTAAAGATGATCCCATTTAAGACACTTTATGGAAGAAGGTGCAACACACCAGTAAGTTGGGACAACCCAACAGATAGAGAAGTAGTTGCGCTGGAATTACTTAGGGAAATGGAAGAGAAAATGTTGAAAATAAAATACAATATAAAGAATGCCCAAGACATGTAGAAAAGATATGTTGATAAGTGAATAAATCACATGGAATTTAAAGTGGGTGACCATGTATTCTTGAAAGTAAAGACCAACAAAAGTTCCCTGAAATTAGGAAATTGTTCAAAGTTGGTAGCTTGTTATTGTGGGTCATTTTAAATCCTAGAGAGGATTGGGCCTATAGCATACATTCTTTCCTTACCTACATCAATTTACATTCATAATGTATTACATGTATCATTTCTCAAAAAGTATATACCTAATGCTAATCATGTCATTGATTGGAATGTGATTCAGGTGGAGAAGCACCTTTCAAGTGCATCCAGTGTGCATATTGGAATGGAAGATCAAGAAGTTCCAGAATCAAGCCATACATATAGTAAAGGTCTAATGGACTTGGTACAATCCGGAAGATGCAACTTGGGAGCACGAGGATGATATGCATGCATAATACTCGCATATTTTTAAGGATTTTTGAAATTTTAGTTGTATATGTGTATATATTGCACTAAGGACAATGCATAAATAAGAGGAGGAGAATGTAATACCCCTAGGCCGAACCCCAAATGTAAATGTAAATACAAATGTACTTAAGTTGGTGAGTTGTTTGATATCATTTTTGCATGCACCTTCCATGGTAGAAGCTTAAGAGGCAGTCCCCTCTTCCTCTGTCAGAAGTTTACCTTCTCAGGGGGCTTTTTGGATCCTATCTGGGTTCTGTTGGTTTGCTGTCTTACTTTCAGTCTACCTTAGTGTGTGAGTTTCTCTTTGCATTTGTTTTCTTGTTTGTAAATTTTCTTTTTTCTGTTGAACTACCAGCACCCAAACCTTTTAGAGACCCTGGTTGTCAATACCAGGGGCCTTTTTTAGGTCTGGGTTGCCTGTGTTTGATTTTTTCTCAGATTTTATATCTACCCGTGGGATGCTTTAGTTTTGAATGTGGATACCCACGGTCTGTTATAGCTTAGCACACGGTTGACCGCGTGCTATCTTGGTGACAGTCGCGGGTTTTTCTAGTTGCCTTTCAGCCTGGGTGGGGCAGTCATCCCCTCCTGTGGTGAGAAGTGCTCCTTTCAGGGTTTGGAGTCTGGGGGGACATAGTCAGCAGGTTAGGGCATCCTATCCTTAGCTTGTGTTGTTAGTTGATGTTTTGATAGAAAATAAAAAGAGAAAAAAATATTTGTTTTATGGTTTTTAGGCAAGTGTTAGAATTGGTGCTGTTGAGATTGCTTTGTTGCATTTTTTGTGGTCTGATTCTGTTTGCGATCTGCGCTTTAAGCCAGAGTTTTCTTTTCCATTCTCTTGGTTTTATTCTTGTCAATATTTTTCCTTGTTGTGTTATCTTACAACGAAATAAAAAACAATTTCTTGTGTCATTTTCTTCTTGATTTGAGGATTGTGTTGTTGCATCAATAGCTAGGAAAGAAGTCCTTTTGCATAAGTTTTTGCAGTGCATGTCAATTATAAGTAGCTCGCAGATCTGAGTGAAAGTCCTTCGTATTTACTGCATGAAATCTTAGTAAATTTGAAAAAGAAAAGAAGTCTTTCATTGAAAAGTTCCTGGTTTTGCATTTTAGAAAAAAGTTTTTGTTTCCAAGCATTTTTGTTCATTTTTGCTTTGAGTCTTTTTACAC
This sequence comes from Picea mariana, assembly GCA_032191745.1. Taxonomy (NCBI): domain Eukaryota; kingdom Viridiplantae; phylum Streptophyta; class Pinopsida; order Pinales; family Pinaceae; genus Picea; species Picea mariana. The sequence goes on from JASDQU010101635.1 coordinate 408,728, forward strand.
ACCATCAGTTTCACCTCCGCACCTTGAGATTTAAAAATCCCATTAAAAGCAATGCTAAATAAAATCAAGTAGACTTTTCTGTTTGTAGGGTGCATACACTAGCTTAAGAATAGGGCCTTGGAATAGGTTGGAGAGTAAATTCTCCAAGGCCACCCAAACCAAAAATTGGAGTCTGTCAACAGGGAGTGTAGAAGTCCAGTTATGGAAAGTTATTCAGGACCCCCCTGTAACACAGGGGCTAAACACGAGGTCGCGTAAGGAAAGGTAGCGGAGATAACCCCTCCAAAGCTGGACCGAGCGTTGTGGAGAACACATATAGAGGATCTGTTAAGGGATTTTGTCGTTAGCACTTGCCATGGAGCTTCGTGGGTTTTGAATCCGTTCGAGGTCCTCAGTCGTCTTCCGAAACACTTGCTCTCGATACCCTTGACAGGTTTCGGGCTTGATACCCTGCTCATTGTGGTCTACCCGACTGCCGACTGTACCCGCCTGATAGCTGTTCACGTGCTGGCAAAATAGTTGCCAATCTTTTCTAGGGACATACACAGGTGACTGCGGGGGTATACCGCGGTACCTAGGATGGACATCGGACCAACGCTTTGCAGAGTAGACCCGGAGGGTGCTTCCGTATTCGAGTTGCACTTGCACCGGTAAGGTACTCTAGTGTTGGTTGTTGTAACTGTTCTTCCTACTAGTTTAGTGCTTGCTTGATTTATCTTCTAGGGGCTTTCTTTTAGTGCGTGTTACTGTTTGTTCATGTAGAATACCTTAGCATGTCGTGAATCTTCTCACACAGTGGAGGATTCAGAGCTCTGTCGGTCGCGAAGGCTTCTTGGCCTGCCACTAGTTATACTGGAGCCACCCCCGCCACCATTGAGGCGGAAGCTGGACCATCAAGGGTCCTTCGAAGCAACTAGGGCTTTTAAGCCCGAACAACCCCCCAAGGAACCAATCGCCAACCTTGGATCGGTTGAAGCCCAAAACACTGACATTTATACACCGGTGATCGTACCAGTCCGATTCACTAATTTCCTGTCAGGGCCTCATACAGCTATGGCAACAAACACTGCTACTACCTCTGGGATCTCTTCCGTTCCCATCACTATTGTTACCACAGGAGAAGCATCTCCTAACTTACTGCCGTCGGTCCGGACCACCATGGCTCCGGCCACAACTTCGTCGCAAAGTGGACTGACCCCATCTATCATGGCGGCCACAAATCCATTCACCTCTAGTGCGACAGTCGCTCCATTCTCATATGGTATGCCTAGCTCAGGAACAAGTCCAGTACTCACTCACTCCACTTTACAGACTTTGGGTCTGGGGGCAGGGAGCTCTAACGCTCCTCTGCAAGGTCAACTTGGGGGCATTCCTGTCCCTTTAAATGCTTTTCCTCATGCTGGAGGTCATATTCCTCCTTCGTCCCCATCGCTCGGTGGTCCGCATC
>JASDQU010101635.1:433267-456198 GCA_032191745.1 Picea mariana
TCGTGTTCTCGTTCATTCTTGGAATAGATGAGGATGTCATCTAAAAATACTTGTACAAAATGGTCTAGGTACTTCCGGAATATGCCGTTCATGAGGCTCATGAATACTGCTGGCGCATTGGTCAATCCGAAAGGTACTACAACAAACTCGTAATGTCCAAACCGAGTTCAAAAGGAAGTCTTTGGGATATCACCTTCCTTAATCCTTAGTTGATGATACCTTGATCGCAAATCGATCTTTGAGAATACCGCTGCTCCTTTCATCTGATCGAAGAGATCATCAATTCGCGGCATCGGGTACCTGTTCTTCACTGTAGCATGGTTCAAGTCCCTGTAGTCTATACACAGTCATAAGGATCCATCCTTCTTCTTTACAAAAATTACTGGTGCACCCTAGGGCGAGACACTAGGTCTTATTAGCCCCAAGTCCAGTAACTCTTTCAACTGCATTTGCAATTCACAAAGTTCCGGTGCTGTCATCCGATATGGAGTTTTGGAAATTGGTTCTACACCAGGTTCTAGCTCAATAGTGAAATCAAGCTCTCTTTCTGGAGGTAACCCTGGTAACTCATTTGGGAAAACATCTTGAAATTCTAACAAGACCGGATACTGATCTAATGAGGGTCCCTTCCTGTCTTTCACTGCCTCTACTACATAAAGTCGACACCCTTGTCTCAAGCATCTCTTGACCTTCATAGTTGATATAAAGCGTAGCGACACTTTTCTCTGTACACCCTGAATCTCTATTGGTCTTCCTTCATCATCGACGCAAAACACACTCTTTGCGAAACAATCTACCAAGGCTCGATGAGCTGCTAACCAATCCATTCTAATGATTAGGTCATACGTTCCAAGAGCAGTGATGTATACTTTCAACCTAGTAGTACACACTCCCAGGTCTACTATACAATTATCGACACTAGGTCCTACTTCTTTTTTTTCCCCCGAAGCCATCTCGACTTGTTTAAAGTCATCGTGCTCGTAAGTTGCCAACCCACTCTTTTCTAATGCAGATGGTGAAATGAAACTATCTGTCGCACTAGAATCAAACAAAATCTTAACATTGATATGATTTAGCGTACCTGACGACTCCACCACTGTGGATTGATGTTCGGCCTGGCGGTTATTAACTACTGCATGAATATGGTGGCTCCTACTTGCTCTCCCCATTGGTGCCTTTCCTTCTTTGTGGACAAACCCTGATTGTAACTCCGGATAGTCCCGTTCGTAATGGGGTCCTTCGCATCTGCAACATGAAATACGATATTGAACCGGTGCACTGTTATGTGACTGATTCCTAAATGAGTTCCTTCCTCTGGAACCCCTGTCCCTACTCACTACTCTCTGATATGGTCGTGGTCCTATCTGCACCGTTGGCGTTGAACGAGATGCTGCACTCGTTGCCATTGAAATCCCTGCAGCTACTGTCCTTGGCGCGAATCTATTACCATACGGATGTGGCCTTGAGCCCCCTCCCCTAAGAAATGTCCTCGGGGTCTTTCCTATGAATCCCGGGCGATGCGAAAATGTCGATCTTGCACCCCCAGTCAAGTTCATATGTTCTTCCATGTAACACACACTTTCCACCACCTCCGCTACTGAAGACGGCTTCCACATCCTCACCATAGATCTTATCCTGGGGTTCAATCCATAGATGAAGCGCTCTGCCTATCGTTGGTCGCTATCCATATACGACACATATTTGACCAGTTCCATAAACCTGATCTCGTATTCTTCTACCGTTTTGTTTCCCTGTATTAAGGCATGAAATGCCCCAACCTGTTGTTCCTCGCAGTATGCCAATAGATATTTCCTCCTGAACCTTTCCTCGAAAAGTTCCCGAGATATCGTGTCTGGGGTAAGGTGCAGTTGTCTTTCCAGGTTACCCCACCAGTTCAAGGCACTGTCCCTTAACTGAAATATGGCGATCTTCGCCTTTGAATTGGATGCATAGTCCCTTAAGGAAAAACACTTGGTCATGCCTTCCAACCATGCCTCCGCGCGTTCACTAGCGCGTCCTCCGGAAAACTCCGGAAGTTTGATCTTTTGCAACTCTCGTGTGATGTCTTCAGGTGGAGGTCCTCCCTCTGAATCCCTCGACGCTTCTGGATTACCCGCTCCAGATGGTGGGGGTTCCACTTCAGTCCCTGCCAGTTGTCGCCCCTTTAAAGTCTTGTTGATGGCTTCCAACAAGTGCAGTATGAGGGTGAGTTCAGGCGATGGTGGTGGTGGCGCTGGCGGTACTTGCGACAACGCTTCCCCACCTCGACCTCCTCGAGTCCTGACCATCCTGTGTGATTTGACCTGCATCAACCAAAGTTGTCAGGGTGAGTTCCAGGATGTTTTAAATTGGTGCTACTAAACTTTAGAAACAGGGTTAGGCGTAAGTTTTCTTTACTTTTCTGTAAACAGACATTACTCCATCAGGGGATGGGATCGGTTAGGGTTAGGTTTAAGCATCTAAGCTTCGTTTCGTCATCCCTACGAAAAAAACTATTGGTTTTCTTCCCTATAGCTACGTTAGCCTTGCGCCTCACTCGCGACTTCCTAGGCTTACGCTCCTAATGAATATGCCAGTTCACTCCACTACTGTGCCTGTCATAACTTCAATATGGTCCCTTGCTGGTCAACTTCAATATTGCGCTAGCCTCTTGAAATCGCTCGAAAGAAAGGTGAAACCCCTTTCAGTCAATTGGTCCTGAAAGAGAAAACAACCTTAGTGAGCCTTAGAGGTAACAACCTTGAGTTCAGGGTGGGTCTAACTGATTAACTTTATTTAAACTTAACAATTAGCGAGATCCTTAACTGATTAACGTAGTATATGATCCTTGACCCTTAGCGAGATCCTTCCTCGGCACTTAGTTTGAGTGTTTCCTTTGCGACTTGATCTCAAGCTTTTGTGTTATCACTATGGTGTTTAGTGGTCGTGTTGTCAATGATTTATTGAGTTGGGACTGGTGAGAAAACCTCAAAACCCTCTTTTTTTTTTTTAATACTTCATTATTACTTATAATAATCACAATTTAACTATATTTAATCCTTATATATAATAATTACCATATATAATCACTTTTAATAATCATTAATCATATATAATCACTTTTAATAATCATTAGTCATATAATAATCATTAATCATATAATTAATCATATAATCACTTTTAATAATTACCGTTTAACTATACCTTTTTTTTCAATTAACTATACTTAATTACAATTTACTTTATATATTATTATATTAGTATTTATAAAAATTATTATATATATATATAAAAAAAAAATCTTATATGCAAATTAAATATATTAAATGAATATTAAACAGGAACATTAATACAAATTTATAACAATGTATACAATGTATACAAATTGATACGAATGTACACAAATTTATACAATGTATTATACAAATGAATATAATACAGATTTAATACCAATTTGAACATTAAACAAACGATATATTATACAAATTTAAACATTAACGAGGAACAAAATTAACAAAATTTGAAAGGGGGCCACGCGGCTAAGTCTACAGCATGGGCTCGCATGCAGCCCACGTGTTTCTCACCCCTATTCCCGAGAATAAAATATCGGCCACCACTCTAAACCCTAACTCTCGTTTCGTCTTCGCATTTAGCTTCCAACACAGTCAAGCTTGCTCGTTTTCATGGTACTATTGTCACTTCTGCTGTACTTGGCATACGTCTGCTAAGTTTTAAGACAGGAAGCCTAATGAATTCTAATATAATGTAAGCAGCTAAGATAAATTAATTTGTGCAGGCGAAATTAGGATGTGGGTATACGAAGAGATATTGCCAGGCGGAAACAAGCTTACAGATCTCATCAACCAAACTAATGTGATTTCGTTTTCTATTCTACAAAACAAGTTGGAAGCCAGGATCCAAGATATAGATGTTATGTAGATCTGTAGATCACTAAATTTTAGAAAATAGTCACTGTCACTTACACAATTTTTATATATTGAACTACATTCCTAATTCTGATATTTGAATGTCAACTCTTCCTCTGTTTTTATGCATAACATTTGTGTTCCAAAGATTTCTCTATAAGCAGTGCAGGTTATTTGTAGTTATTTGTTTTTCATTTAATAGCAAGAAAATCTGAAGTATCTACCCAATATAAAGCTCGGGTTGAACGTAGTAGCAGATCCAGATCTGGAGAGTGCAGGTACTTGTTAAAGAGGCACGCATATCCGTTTTCTATTTACATGTTTGCTATGATAATTGCTCCTCAGTTTCAGTTGCCCCTGGTTGGTCCTCAATCACAGTTAAGGACGCAACCATGCTAGTATTTGTGACTCCTCATCAGTTTGTCGAGGGTTTATGCAAAAGAATAAAAGGAAAAATAAAGCCACATGCTATAGCCATTTCTATGATTAAGGGAATGGAGGTACAGTCGCCAATTTGCTGCTTTATCATCATATCTTTTTCTACTCTCGTAGATGAATATTTTGATAATTTGATGTCATGGGTGCACTCAGTTTAAAGAGGAGGAGCCGTGCATGATATCCATCCTTATAAATGAACAACTTGGCATAGATTGCTCTGTTCTTATGGGTCCTAACATTGCCAACGAGGTAGGCTTTAATTTCTGTGCTAAATTGCGTGAGACCTAGAAAAGTTATAGTACTTCTTGATCTCCTAGGTGGCAATGGAGAAGCTGAGCGAGGCAACTGTGGGATACAGAAAATCCGAGAGGATTGAAGATAAATGGGTTCATCTATTCAGTACACCTTACTTCTTGGTCTCATCCGTAAGCTTTCTACCCCGATATATCTCTATGTGTGTGGATAATTTAAGTAGCATTTCATCATTTTCTCGAAAGACAGTTTGCAGAAGCAAGGGAAGATTATTTGGCATTTGCTGATATATGTTTTAGAGAATTTGGTGGCCGTGTAAAAAAAAAAATGGATAACATTCAATGAGCCCAATATATTTTCCTCTCTTGGCTATGACAGAGGCATCATAGCTCCTAAGCGTTGTTTGATTCTAGCAGGCTGTTGCAAGACCGAAAATTCAACGATTGAGCCATATCTTGCAGGACATTACATGCTGCTATCCCATGCAGCAGCTGTGGAATTGTATAGAGGTAAGTATCAGGTACGTTACATGGGGAAATTTATGTATATAGCATATCCCTCTTCCTTTCCCATTGCGAGATTAGATTATCATATAGTCTGTATGTATTTACAGGCCAAGCAAAAGGGATCGATCGGCTTAATAATTTTGTCTTATTGGTATCAGTCTCTCACAAACACAATTCAAGACATAACCGCTACTCAAAGAATGACGGATTTCGAAATCGGTTGGTGAGTTCCCGTTCCTTTTTTATTTTCTAATCTGATAAGGATCCCTTTTATGTTGAATGCCTGAAAACAGGCTTCTGACTTTAACTAATACGTATACAGGTTCCTCTTAAGTAATACGAACAGGTTCGTCTTAAGTAATAGTGATGCGTTTTTCTATTTTGTTGGTAAAGGAAGTTTGTCTTTAGTAATACGTATACAGGTTTTCTAGATCCACTTATATATGCGAAAGTAATGTGACAGATCGTGGGATCATGATTTCCCTTGCTTACAGAGAAACATAGTCGGGAAATACGATAATCATTTGATTTTATAGGCCTTACTCACTACTCAAACAATTATGTGGAGGATGCTCCTGCTGCGCATGCTAATAATTATGAAAGCGATTACTTCACAGATTTGTCCGTGCGTATGAAAGGTATCAGACTGACTGTCTTTTTGCATATTTTGAATGACTATTAGAAGATTTCCGACTGGGAAACCATAGAAGTTACGTCTCTTCAGAGTCCATATTACCTCTTAAAGATCTTTTTCAATTTTTTCAAGTTCTGGGTTGGAGAATTCTGTTTCTGTATACGGAAATCTGTAATGTTGGCATTGTTGCCCTCTGTTTGTACAGGATATCCCAACTTGATCTGTAAAGACCAATTAATAGTGAGTTTCGCTTGGTTTGCAGGCGGGACTGGAGCTAGGGCTTGGAGTTGTTTGCAGGTTGAGCGGAGGGAAATTTGAGCTTGGAGTTTTGGCCCCTTTAGGATCATATTTCAAAACTACGCTCTGATACCAGATGTAGTGCCCAGATTTCAAATTAACGTTTAAAATTTCTTCCCAAACTTCTGTAATTTCTATAAGTCTTTAAAGAAGTAAAATATTCATAATTTACAATCTATCTCCATACTTACATAACAAAATTTGGCAAAAGGTACTAAATTTAAATAAACAAACCATAAATTTGAGTTTAAATACCTCGCTCTGATGCTATCCGTGGCAGCTTACTCCCTTCACTTGAACCTATCCACAGCAGCTTGCTCCTTAAGACACCCCAAAACCAGCCACCCTACCGACTAGTACGCCTAGCCCTAGGACATCAATGGATGTCCTAGCCCTCCGAGCCCAAAACCTCTGCAGCCCCCGTGCACTGTAAATCCTACTGTAAACCAACTCTCCCAAAACTCCCCGTTCTCCCTTCTCGTCCCATGCATGAAAATGAATCCCCCTTCTCCCTAATCCTTCTCCCTCCCTTATGCCTCCTTCACCCCCTTCCATTTACTTCCCCCACCAAAAATATTATCCCTTTATTAATGCCTTATCCATTCATTTATGTTTCCCTTTTACGCATTGGTTACGTTATCCCTTATGGGATACGTAACCCCATTTAACATTATTTTTCATTTTTAACCTTTAATTTAATACTTAATCACTTAATGAATCACTTAATAATTAATTATTCATTAACCCTCATATAAAATATTTAATAATATCCAATTAGAATTATTATTATTGATATAAATACAATTTAGATAATCTTTAGGATTATTATTAAATTAACCATCTTAATAGTTAAGGGTCATTACAAGGCACGTGGTGAAAGGCAATAAGCTGAAGGAGGTAGGAGGTGGAAAGTGATGGGCACGATAAGGCTGACGTAGAAGTGAGCGGGATAAAGGATGGATGGTGAGTGGATGATGAGGTGGAGGAAGAGACCACATGGATCAGAAGAAGGAAGGGGGACAGACGTCGGAGGATGAGGAAGGGATAAAAGGAGCGAGCCCCATCGCACGGCCAGGAGGAGAACAAGTGGCAAGGGGAAGGATGGTACAAAGATGACACGACAGAAAAAGGGGGGCCACTTGAGTTAAAAGCAGAGCAACTAAGAAGGATGAGATCGTCCGAGCACCGTTGATCCGGGTGCACTGATCTTGGCCGTAGGAAAGATGTACGCCTGATTCTAGACTCCCCCCCCCCTCCGCTTAAAGGTAGAAAGGCGGGGGGGGTCCAGAATCGCCTCGCACACCGTTGATATGGGCATCATGATCTCGACTATAGAAAAGGTGCACCCCCGATTCCGGACCCCCCCCCCCTCCACTTAAAGGTAGAAAGGTGGGGGGGGTTTGAAATCTGATGCACGCCATTGATCCGGGTGCACGAAATCCTGCCGTCCAGAACTGACCATCTCTTAGCACAGGCACATTTTGCACCCTGGACTTAGGGAAAGTGGGTTTTTACCCCACTCCCTCGTGTTTTACCCTTGCTACAAGAAATATCGCTAACATTTAGCTCCATGGGGGATAGAGTCGTCCCTGAGATGCTCTAAGAATGCTTTTGTAGATTCAGTGCCTTGTTGTTGGGCTATGGAGTCTTTTATTAAGCTGAAAAATAAAAACAATATTTACAAAAACACAAGAGCCGACTGCGGCTCACAAATTTTTTTTTTTCAAGAAATGCCCATTTACTGGGCCACCAAAAACTTCTTTGCCTTCCAGATCCTGCAACTTGTACGTGTTGTTTGTAAATACTTCAAGGATCTTGAAAGGCCCAAACCAGAGGGCATCAAATTTTCTATGCTTGCCTCTGTCCCGCCTGGGTGCATCCCATTTTAGCACTAGATCACCTCGCTCAAATTCTTTCTTTCTTCTCTTCCTATCGAAGGTCTGCCTGATCTTCTGTTGATGACCGTGGGCCCTATTCATGACCTGTTCCCTGATCTGCTGTATTTCCACCATCTGATGAATCCTTCTGACCATATGGTCTGGCTCTCCTTCAATGTCCTGGAGGAATTTCGTCATTGATAAAGCGAGCTAAGTGGGGAAAACAACCTCTGTTCCATAAACAAGTTGAAAGGGTGATATGCCCAGGGACTTTTTTGTTGTCACTCGATCAGCCCATAATGCAAATTTGAGCCTCGAATCCCAGGCCCTTTTATTCTCTTCCAGTAATTTCTTAATGAGCTTGATCAGGCCTTTATTGGAAGACTCTACCAGTCCATTTCCCTGAGGATAATAGGGAGTAGAGTGAATCAGTGAAATCTCAAACTATTCACAGAACTTGACCAGAGGCCCAGACCAAAAAAGGGTGGCGTTGTCAGTGACAATTTTGTTAGGAAAACCAAATCTGGCTATGATATCTTCCAGGAAGCTGATGATTACTTTGTGGGAAGTGCTCCTGGTGGGGACAGCTTCTATCCACTTGGTGAAATAGTATGTCGCAGTCAGGATCCACCTCTGCTGGCCACTTGAGGGAGGATGAATTTCTCCAATGAATTCCAATCCCCACTGCTGAAAGGGTGCTGAAACTACCATAGGCTTCAAAGGCAGAGATTTGAGCTGCTGCTTTCCTGAAAACTTCTGGCATTTGATGCAAGCTCTAATTTCTCTGCAGACATTAGGGAATAAAGTGGGCCAGTAATACCCAGCTCGGAGGATCTGATGGGCTGTGGTCTTCCAGAAATGATGACCCCCACAAAGGCCACTGTGAAAATCAGAAATAACCTGCCAGGCTTCTTGTGGGTCCAAGCATCTTAAAAATACCCCTAGAGGGTCTTTCCAGTACAAGGATTAGTCATTGAGACAATATCTGATCGCTTTGAGCTTCAAATCTCTTGCCTTGCTTTTTCCCATTCCATCAGGAGGCTTCAATTCTTGCAGAAAGTACAAGATATCCTTGTACCAGGAGCATGTTGCTAGGGATAAAGTACCCTGAAAATCCTTGTTAGATGACTCAGCTTGATCATTGATGAAGATAATCCCTAAGGCTTTGCAATTAGATTCAGCCAGCAACTTGGCCAAACCCTGCCCTTTATCAACTTGGTGGGCTTAATCTCTAGATCAAATTATAGGATCTTAGCAATCCACTTGCCTCTTCTTCCGTCTATGTCAGGCTGTATGAGAATGTCTTTCACAGAGGCCAAAGGAACGTATGCAGTGATCTTCGAGTGCAATACATAGACTCTGAAAGCTTTGAGAGCTTTCACCAAAGCATAGGCCTGTTTTTCCATGATCGTGTATCAGACTTTTGCATCTCTCAATGCCCTGCTAAAGAAGGTGATGGGTTGCTCTCGTCCCTCCTCATTTCTCTGCAACAATACTGCTGCTACTATATCACAGGAAGCAAAAGAAAAAATCAGGAAATCTTTGGAATAATCAGGACTGATCAACACAGGTGCCTTAGTCAATGCCTTTTTTATTTGAATAAAATATTCCCTGGGTTCAGCAGTCCACTTCACTGCATTTCCCTTCCTGAGCATGGCTGTGATATGTTTCACCAATTCAGCAAAATTTGAGACGAATCTCCTCAGAAAATTTATCTTTCCCAAAAATGCCTACACTTCCTTCTTAGATCTGGGAAATGACAGGGTCTGAATTGCCTCCACTCTGCTGGGATCAATTCTTACCCCCTCTGCTAATACTATATGACCTAACAGCTTCCCTTCCTTCATAGCAAACAACGACTTCTTGGGATTTAGGGAAAGGCCAAACCTGCAACACTTCGAAAAGACTTTTCTCAGGTGGCAGTAGTGTTCTTTGTCAGTCTTGGAGAAGACTGTTATGTCATCCAGATAGATCACCACAAATCTATCTTTCTCCCCGATGAAGGCTATGTTCATGGCTCACTGAAATGTGGCTCCTGCATTCATCAACCCAAAAGGCATTTTGGCATACATGAATGTGCCCCAAGGGGTGGTGAAGGCCATTTTTTCTCTGTCCTCAGGCATGACTGATATTTGATTATACCCTGAAAACCCATCAATCATAGATATCCTAGCTGCTCCAGTTACCTTCTACAATATGTGTTCCATGTTGGGCAGGGGGTAATTGTCTTTTCTTGAGCTTCTGTTTAGGTTCCTGAAATCAACACAGAGCCTGATTTCTCCGCTCTTCTTCCTTACTGGGACCAGGTTGGACACCCACTCGAAATATCTCAAGGGGACAATGATTTGTGCATCTAACAACTTTTTTACTTCTTTCTCCATGATAGGCAGCAACATGGGATTTATCTATCTCAGCTTCTGCCTAAATGGCCTAGCCTCCTCTTTCAACGGGATCTTGTGCTCAATAACAGATGTGTTGTAAGTTTTCAGGTCTGCGTATGTCCATGCAAACACATCGGCAAAATTTCTCAGCAACTCAATATATTCGGCCCGCTATTCTCTGGTCAGACTGCTAGACAATTTGACGAACCTAGGCTCATTCTGCATGCCAATGTTGCATTCGACTATGTCAGCATCTCCACTCGAAACACCACCCTTTACTGGCACGTCATTTCCATCGAACAATCTTTCTAAAGGGATGAGTCCTCTCGGAATGTGATTGCTGGGCAGCTGAATGATCTGGTGATTTTCGATCTTATTTAAAAATATCCTAGGATGAGGGTCATCTTCCAGGTCGGGATCCTAGTCAATGTGCAACGCAGAGAATTCATCCACGGATTGTAGAAACCTTTCAATTTCCAGATCATCTTCAAACACCTTCCAATGTTTGACATTGTCAGGTACAGAGGGCCTGTATTTTATCTCGACATCACTTTTTATCCCAGGCGGCAGAGGATGCTTGAGTGAACTAGCTGATACGGCTAGAGAGTCGGCTAGAGTATTTTCCCCCCTTGGGATGAAACAAATGTTAAAGGCCAAGAAGAAATTATCCATCAGGTCCCATACCTCATTTATGTAATTTCTGAGCCGGGGATTGTTAGCGCGATAAACCTTTCTTATTTGTTGAATAATCAACTCAGCATCTCCAAATATCGCTATCTCTTTGATTCCCATCTCCTTCGTAAACCTCATGCCCAGAATAAGAGCTTCATACTCTGCCACATTGTTGGTGGTTTTGAATTCCAGCTTATATGAAAGAGATATTATCTCCTGACAAGGTGATACAAAAACCACCCCAGCGCCAGTGCCTTCAGGAGAAGAAGCTCCGTCGAAAAACATTTTCCACACTGAGGAGGGTGGAGGGAAATCCGGATAGTCAAAACTGGGCTTCTTTCGGACCTGGAAAGACTCTTTAGGAGCATCAGTGAGCTGCAATAGGCTAGACCCCAAATTGGTGTCAATTGCAAATATGGGGTGATTGGTGGGGTCCACTTCGTCACTGATAATGTAAGACAACTGAGCTTCTCTGTACAACCTCCTTTGCTCCCCTCCGAAAACCAGAATGGTGGCATACGTGAGATCCATCTGCAATGTTCCCCCGAGTTTTTTAATCCACGATCTAGATAGTAGCATGCCAAATTTGGGGGGAACGTCAGCTACCACAATATCCATGACCACACTTTTCATGGGCAGCTGAAACAAAGAAACCACCAGGTCTTTGATGACTCCCAGGCATTGCACCCTCCTCGAATCGAAAGAGTACAAATCATGATAAGTATTTGTCACTTCCAGTCCCAATTCTTCCATAACTATCTTGGGCATAAGGTTATGAGAGGCTCCTGAATCCATGAGGCAGTTATGCAACACTTTATCATGTATATTCAGGGATGTGTAGAAGGGAGGGGATGAGTCATCTCTGTCTTCTACCATGGGCCCCAGGATGATAGCTGGATTTTTGTCTTAAAGTTTTACTGAGTCAGAGAGAGGTTGGGGGGACTCGGATTGTAGCAGCTTGGAGAGGGATCTTTTGAAGTCTTCATTTTTAACCAGTTCAGACAGGGTTACAGGGATTCTAATCTTCTGAATTTCATGCTCAAAATTAAAGGAGGAAATTGGCTTAGGAGCTTCCCTTACCTCAGTGACAGGTTCTTTGGTTGCTGATAAAACACTCTGAGCTTTCTTTTCTATAGTAGCGGCTGCCACAGCTTTAGTAGGTCTTTCTGCTATGAGGGGCTGATATTGGACGTCAAAGTCTCCTTCTTTTCTTTTTGACCTGAGATTGTATCTATTAGGAGTATGGCCATCTTTCTCTCCCTTTCCTAGCTCATGGATCTGAATGTTCATCCAGGATTTTTCATATGCAGACTGAGTCAAATGGGGAAGAGGAGGGGCTTCCTCAACACAATGAATTTCGGGGTCGAATTCGTCTACCTCCCCTCTTTCCTCATGAGTAACCAGGTTATTTTGGAGAGGGGATTGAATCCTTTGATCCTCTCTGTCTTTTTCCCTTTGTTCCCTCGGGAAGGCTTGTGGTCCATGGTTATTAGGTCTCCTGAAACCTCTATTATCAGCATTCTGAGGATTTCTGTACATGGGCTTTCGTTCTAACTCCCACCTCTCCATCTTGGCAGCAAGTGATTTTATTGCTCTGGTTGTCTCATCTGTCTGATGGGGCAGGGGAGAAGAACTGGATGAGGAAGTTTCAGGCCTGTTCTTGGATGTATTTCTATCACCTGCGTTCCTGAGTCAGTTGACAACCAATATGTTAGATTCTACCTCCACAGTCGCATCATGCATGTGGGCCAGCGTAGCAACTCTTCTCTCCCTTAGCAGTAGGTAGAAATTAGGATCAAAAGCACTGGAGTAAGTGATCTTTTCCGAGGCTTCGGAGGGTTTTATCTCAGCAGGGATCCTATTGTACATTTTATTAAATCTCTTGGAAAAGTTAGAGACAGACTCTCCTTCCTTTCTCTTCAACGACTTGAACTCTATCATGTAGTACATGAAATCTTTTTTATCCCCCCACTGTCTCAAAAAGGTACTATCTAAAGCTTCGATTCCATCAATAGATCTGGGAGACAGGGCCTTAAACCATTTTCTATCCTCTCCTTGGAGACTATGGATACAAATCCTCATCCATACGTCTGCATGCATGATGACATTATCATCTGTGAAGCTGTAAAAGGCTTCTAGGTGCTCATCTGCAGTTACGTCCCCCTCACCCGTGAATTTGGGTGGTTGCTTGAGGTAACCATCTGTCGGGAGGGCGTTTAGGGGCTGAGGTAACACAAGGGGAGCATACCTAGTGGCTATAATAGCCTCCATTCTGGTCATAGGGGGATTAGCACCAGCCATAGGAATATTAGGTGGAGGAGAACTTGGAGGAGAAGGAGTTCGTGAAGGGGATATCGGAAAAGAGCTTCGTGGAGACAACGGGGAAAACAGAGAGAGAGACAAGGGACCTAAATGAACAGGTGTTCCTCTCTGTGTAGTAGTATTACTCAAAGGAGGAGTGGTGAAACCTTCTGTAGTCCTGGGTCTACACCGAGGAACAACTTCAGTAGAAAGGAGAGTGACGAGGATTTCTCCCTCCAATCCTAGACTAGGAGGGGAAAACTCAACAGGAACACTCCCAAAATTTAAGAAATGGGAAACCTCTGAAGGAGGTCTATTAAGAAACTAAGGAGGAGAAAAAGGAGTTCTCACATAAGGGGATGGCGTATTACCTGTTTTGGCAATGGAAACTTCTTTTGCAGAGCTCTTTCCTCTTCTTCGAACCACCTCTGGGTCAGCTTCTGGTGTAGCTAAAGGCAACTGTGGATGAGACCGCATGTGTCTTCCTCTGAAAGCCACAATTGATAGAGCAGGCTCTCCCCAACAGAGTCATCACAATGGAGTCGCCAAGTGCACAGTAGCAATCTTCAAGTTCTAATATCTGATGCACCTTCAGAATCAGTTGATCGTTGTCGTTCAATCCTAGGGAAAATATTCAACTTTGTCCCCGGCAACAGCGCCAGAAATGTTGGCGACGGAAGTCACTTCTGGATTGCTTGCAGGAGAAGAGCCCGACACCCATCAGTTTTATGTCACGGTGGTTTATATATGGGGTGACCGAATGGCGGGAAAATCAAAACAATAGCGTTCCAACTCTGAAACTAGGCCAGGTATGCATGAGCAAGTGAGGTCTTGCGTAAACTTCAGACAGTGAGTTGTAGTAAAGGGTGAACAGGTGGAAGAATTGTACAAGAGAAAGCGAAGGTCTGTTATGAACAACAGGTTCCTATCAGACTGAGGAAGAAGACGTCCAAATGCAGTATCATCTTACATTCAAACGCAAAACCAGAGAATTTAATCATGCAATAATAAGCCTTTATCATAACATAGCTGCAATAATTCGCGAGAATCAGTCAATCACGAACTCTCTGGTATGAGAGGAAAACATAGACGGAATAAGAAAACTGTCTGTCATAAAACAAGAAATCTCATGTACAGATGCATAAGCTGAAAGCTAGGATAGATGTTAAAACATTACAGTAGGGAGCTTTGCTCAACCATCGATAGATACAAAAATGGCGAAAATGCCTACATATACTCAAAACAACAACAACAACAAAATCGAGACGTTGGATTAAGATCTTTGCGTCTGCATGGCTTATGAAAATCTGCACCTACAGTCTCCAAATGATCGTGCACCTGTGGCAGATGCAATTGAACTCCTGGCAGCTTCATGGGCGAATCGATGTGCCTTTAATTTGTCGTCGGACTTTCCCATTATGGTTAGGGCGATGTCTAACCACCACCAACCGCTTCAATAACTGCTTCATTGGGATTGAGGAGGGCCCGACCAACTCGGCACTTCTGTGAGTGGAAGACTCCTCGCGCTGCCACTTGGAATAGCTGAACGGCTTGATGAATATGTGTGGAGGCCACTGCAAAGGATGGGATGCATAACGAGAGAGGTGGCGCCAAGACTATGAAGGTGAAACGAGAAGTGATGAGGTGTATGAGATGTTGTAGGAGAAGGCACGCGGTGAAAGGCAATAAGCGGAAGGAGGTAGGAGGTGGAAAGTGATGGGCACGATAAGGTTGACGTAGAAGTGAGTGGGATAAAGGACAGATGGTGAGTGGATGATGAGGTGGAGGAAAAGACCACATGGATCAGAAGA
This sequence comes from Picea mariana, assembly GCA_032191745.1. Taxonomy (NCBI): domain Eukaryota; kingdom Viridiplantae; phylum Streptophyta; class Pinopsida; order Pinales; family Pinaceae; genus Picea; species Picea mariana. Next base: position 448,342 of record JASDQU010101635.1, read on the forward strand.
AGGAAGGGGGACAGACTTCAGAGGATGAGGAAGGGATAAAAGGAGCGAGCCCCATCACACGGCCAGGAGGAGAACAAGTGGCAAGAGGAAGGATGGTACAAAGATGACACGACAGAAAAAGGGGGGCCACTTGAGTTAAAAGCAGAGCAGCTAAGAAGGATGAGATCGTCCGAGCACCGTTGATCCGGGCACACCGATCTTGGCCGTAGGAAAGATGTACGCCTGATTCCGGACCCCCCCCCCCCTTTCGCTTAAAGGTAGAAAGGCAGGGGGGGTCCGCAATCGCCTCGCACGCCGTTGATCAGGGTGTCATGATCTCGACCGTCGAAAAGGTGCACCCTCGATTCCGGACCCCCCCTTCTGCTTAAAGGTAGAAAGGCAGGGGCGGGGTTCAGAATCCGACGCACGCCGTTGATCCGGGTGCACGAAATCCTACCGTCCAGAACTGACCGTCTCTTAACATAGGTGCATTTTGCACCCTGGACTTAGGGAATGTGGGTTTTTACCCCACTCCCTCGCGTTTTACCCCCGCTACAATAAATATCGCTAACAGTGACATATGCCTTCCGCAGGTGGATGTGACCAAATTTGATGGCTCGGACCCAACAAGTTGGGTAACCCAAATGGAACATTATTTCTCTTTATACGACATTACAGATGACTTGACCAAACTCCGGTATGGTGTTCTCCATCTAGATCAAGAACGTTGGAAATGGTGGCAATGGAGAAAAACTTCCCGTCAAGGGTATATTGATTGGACCCAATTTGTGACTGAGATTTAAGAACTCTTTGACAAGGACACCAACCATTTGGGCCGTTTGACAAAGTTGAAACAATCCAGAATAGTAGAAGACTTCATAGCTGCCTTTGAGCGCCTGGCTTTTTGAACAAAGGGCATGACTGATGCTTTCTTTCGAGAGTGTTTTATCAGTGGCCTCAAGGAGGAGATTTGGGCCCATGTCCTCATGGATCGACCCTCGACTTGAGTGGAGGCTACTAAAATATCTAAAGAAGAACAACAGGTTGTATCATCTCAAAACTGAAAACCCTCCTTTATCCCTCTCCCTAAACTCGTCACTCCCACTACTCCCTCCGCCCCATTAAAAATCCAAAAATTGACCAAGGATGAAATGGATGAATGCCAACTCAAAGGCCTTTGTTATAATTGTGATGACAAATATTTCCCAGGCCACAAGTGTAAGGAAAAAAATCTTTTTATGGCCATCTCTGAGGATATTTTAGAAGAGGATGTTGAAACTCCCCTTCTGTCTGAGTCACCTGAAATCACTAACATAACCCCTCCCTCAGACCCTCCTGAAGTAGAACCCATCATTTCCCTCAATGCTCTCACTGGCTTTTCTGCTCCCCAAACCCTCAAGTTAATCGGTTACATCAAGCATCGGAAGGCCATCATTCTAGTTGATAGTGGAAGCCCCCATAATTTTATTCATCGCCGCATTGCCCAAGAAACTCATTGCTACATCCATGCTGTCAATAATTCCCAACTCATGATTGTCAATGGTGGTTCCATGAAATGTGGAGGGCGCTGTGAAAATGTGCGTCTCCAAATCGGTGACTACAACCTAAAATCCCATATGTTTGCTATCAACATGGGTGGTTGTGACATTGTGTTGGGTGCAAACTGGCTAAGAACTTTGGGTCACATTCTCATGGATTTTAAGGCATTAACCATGCAATTCGACCAAGAAGGCCACCAATATAAATTTCAAGGCATCACTGTTGGTTCACCTAAGGTCATTAGTTCCCATCGCATGGAAAATATGCTCAAAAAAAGGTCATTCTGGTGTCATTGCCCAACTCCATGCCATTCAAGCAACAGAAGTAGGGACCATAATTAACAAAGCCTAATAAAATTCATACAATTAAACATAAAATTTCTTTTAATGCATAAGTAATTCATTAATCATCATATAAGCATTTAATAGTCAACAGAAATTAAATTTATCCATAGCATGAAAACAAATTACATAATCATCACATAACCCAACAAATTCATAAATAAAGATACCTCTGTCTGATGCTATTATCCCAATATCTGGTTGTCCTCTCTGCTGCTTTGCCCAACCTGATGCTCTGACCAAACCCTACCCAAAACCGACTAACCACCCAGCCATCTAGGAGCAGCCTATCCATCTCCCTAGCTCCAGGATTTCGTAAGGATTCCTGGCTCTCGAGCACAAAACTCCCAGCAACCAGGTGCACTCCTGCAACTATCCTCCCAAACTCCCAACCAAAAAAATATCAAAAACCAGAAAATACAGTCCCTCTCTCCAGAAATGGTTCCTCTCCCAAAACTTTTCATAATAATCTCCCAAAATTTTTATAATAATCTCCCAAAGGCTTCTACCTAGTCATATCCCCCATTCACCGCCTCCTCCATCATTTAAGGCCACCCACCTTATCCCCACATTTACTCCTTCTCCCCTATCATACGTAAAGTCTTATGATAAATAAATTAAAGTCCATTTACTACCTTATCCCCTGTCATACGTAAAGTCTTATCATAAATAAATTAAAGTTATTAAGCCTTGAATTCTTTATCCAGACCTTAAATGTGTTAAGTACTCAATTAATTAATTAATCAAAATAAACAATTAATTAATTAATTAATTTTATTAATAGTTAATCATTACTTAACTAATAGACATTAAGACAGTTAATTACTTAATTAACTTTACTTGATAACCCTATGCAACTATTTAACTAGGGTTGTTACATACACCCACCCTTCATGAAACTTCATCTCGAAGTTAAGGTATTTTATGATACAAGGGAAAAGAGACATGGTTCACACATTCATAACAAATAACTGTCATTATTAGTAAGTAAGCCAAGAAACTCATTCATACTAGTGTATATGTACAAGAAATGCATGTGTAGCTAGTACATACAAGCCTCGTGCATGTACTAATAATCAATAACTATCACCCTTATAGTAATTTATGTATGCATCCAATCCAATCAACAGGACTATTCTTTTATAAAAGACAATAAACCAATCAAATGTTTGCGAAATCCTTTAATTACAATTATCTAGTTCAACAATTTTATTTAGACAACTGTGGTTTAGTTACATAATTATGAATATTCACATATACACATTTTCTTTTCAGAAGGGAAAAACAATAAATTCCACTATAAGACAAGTCTCCATACTCTTTCAACTATTTCTACTCATCCTTCCTCCCTAACTTACTTCCATATTCATTCCTATCCTTCCTCTGTTGGACTATCTTGGAGCGTCAACTATATTGACCTAACTCCAAATAGAACCCGTAAGAGGAAGTGTCACTATCTTGACCAAGCTTCCCCAACAAGCAACTAACAGTAATCATAACATGTCTAGGGGAGAGTGAGCTAACATCATCCTCCCATGACTTCAAGTTTCGGAGGATACATGGTGGGAAATGCCTCCACCCTTCCTAATCATAACTAGGGTCCACACCCTACAATGGAATATACAGTGGCACCGTGTTGCTGGGCGTTTTGTCATCGTTTATTTGGTTTTGGGCAGTCTCATCACCTAAAATCCTGCATTGGTCCACATATCATAGCAATGCATCCAAACCAATATAATTTCACATACAAAGATTCATACCATAATTTTTCTCGGCTAGTGGTCATGACATCCACTTTCATCATCATTATCCCTTGGCTATTTCATATCCCATAACCTGCAGATTAGTCTGTAATACAAACTCATACATTTATATGCACTATAATTATGTAATTGCATACAACCATCATTTCAATTCAATATCCCTTTACCAACAACTTAACATCATAGTTTTTAAGTTAGAAATAGATCTCATAATATCCCATAATTCAATTTCAACACCCATTCATAAAATTATCATTTACCAAATAGATTGCATCATATCCAATCATCATTCAAATAGCATTTAAATCTCCATAGGATTCTCATTCACACAATATGTCGCATCATATCTATCATCATCAATAACATTTAAACATTCATAAAATTTACATTCACATAGTAGATCACATCATATCCATCATCATCAATAATATTTAAACATTCATAAAATTTACATTCTCACAATATATCGCATCATATCCATCATTATCCAAATATTTTTAAACATTCATAAAGGTTCATACATCTTAAAAGTTTAAGTGTATCATTTAATAGTTTCACTGTGAATAGAAAATAAAAGTGTAGGCCTTAGGTAATCCTGGTTGTTTAAGTCAAAAGGTGGTGTTATATACACCCCACCTTCGAGAAACATATTCTCGAGGTGGTAAAAAAAGTGAGGGATAGTCTCGTCGTAATGTCTCGATGTCTTCCCAAGTAGCAGATCCTGGACTATACTTGTCCCATTGGACCTTAACTTGGTCTACCAGATGGTTCCAGAGCTATCAAACTCTACGGTCCAATATGCGTAATGTTTCTATCATGAGAGTTCCCACGTCTGATACCTGCAATTCCTTCCAATTTAGTTTATGTGATTCATCAGCAACATAATGACATAAAATAGATACATGAAAAACATTATGAGTTTTATGAAAGTGGGGTGGAAGTACGAGACGATAGGCAACGGGTCCAATTTTCTCTTGGATTTTGAATGGTCCTATAAATCGAGGTGACAACTTTGTCCCCTTCCCAAACCATATGGTACTCTTATTAGGCCTGAAACGAATGAAAACCTGGTCTCCCACTTCATAACTTCGATCAGTCCTGTGTGCATCCGCATAAATTTTTTGCCTATCCTGTGCTTCCTTTAGTCTTTGCCTAATCTGAATCACCTGTTCCTCCATCTCTTGAATCAATTCTAGCCCAACTGTTACTCAATCTTCTAATCTATCCCAACTCAATGACATTATGCATGGCCTCCCATACAGAGCTTCGTAGGGTGGCATTCCGATGGAGCTGTGAAAACTGTTCTTGTAGGTGAACTCTACCAAAGGTAGGTACTTCTCCCAATGGGTTTAATTATCCATGACATACATCCTAAGCATGTCTTCCATGACTTGATTTACTCTTTCAGTTTGCCCATCAGTTTCAGGATAATAAGCTGTTCTTAAGTTCAACTAAGTCCCCAAAGCTGACTACAAACTTGTCCAAAACCTAGAAGTGAATCTGGAGTCCCTATCTGAACTGATATTCTTAGGTATCCCGTGCAAAAGGATAACCTCACTTACAAACACACGTGCCGCATCAGTGACATTGTAAGTGTCTCTAACTAGAATAAAGTGAGCACTCTTGGTTAACTTATCAACTATCAAAAGAATGGCATTGTGTCTATGAGATGTGAGTAGAAACCCCACAACAAAATCCATAGAAATGACTTCCCACTTGGACATAGGAACATCATGTGGTTGTAGGAGGCCTGCCGGGTGATGGTGGTCAGCTTTCACTTGTTGACACTCTAGGCACTTGGCGATGAAATGGACTACATCGCACTTCATGCCTACCCAGAAGAAAAGTTTCCTCATGTCTACGTACATCTTCTTCACACCTGGATGCACACAATAAAGTGTTGTATGGGCTTCCTTTAGTATGATGCTTCGAATATCCCCATTTTCAGGGATGTACATCCTTCCCCGATATCTCAATAGTCTTTCTTCTTCCAAACTATATCCTTCATACTTTGGATCTAATTGCCTCCCACTCTAGAGGTTTGAAGTAACCTTTAAATACCAACTGACTTCTTGGAGTTGCGTCAACACACATTCCATCAGATTGACTTTTAAGGGTATCAAGGAGAATACACGTGGTCTCCTACTCAAGGCATCTGTGACCACATTTTCCTTTCCCTTGATGTATGGAATACCAAAATCGTACTCACTCATAAACTCACTCCATCACCTTTGCTTGACATTCAGATCCCTTTGAGTGAAGAGATGTTTTAAACTTTGATGGTCCGTTTTGAGCTCAAAGTTTCACCCCACAAGATAGTGCCTTCAAAGTTTCAGAGCTAGCATTACAGCTGCCAACTCTAAATCATGAGTCGCGTATGGCTCTTTTTGTTTCTTTAACTCCCTTGATGCATAAGCTATCACTCCTCCATCCTGCATTAGCACGGCCCCCAACCCTTACTTTGAGGCATCCGTGCAGACTGTGAAGTCCTTTTCCATATATGACACTCATAGAATTGGCACACTAGTTAGTAACCTCTTAAGTTCAATGAATGCACTATCACATTCTGTTGTCCATTCATACCTGACCCCCTTGGGCTGTAAAGTGGTGATGGGTTTCGCTATTTTTGAGAATCCTTCCACAAATCTTCGATAATAACCTGCTAACCTCATGAAGCTTCTCACCTCATGGGCATTTTTTGGAACTAACCATTCCATAATGGCCTTTACCTTTTCTGGGTCCACAGAGATTCCTTCACCAGAAATGATATGACCTAAATAGTGGATTTCTTTCTGGAAGAAGGAACACATCGACAAATTCCCATACAATTTGTTCTCCCTAAGGCAGGACAACACCACTCGCAAGTGTTTCTCATGTTCTCTTTCATTCTTGGAATAGATGAGGATGTCATCTAGAAAGACTTGTACAAAATGGTCTAAGTACTTTCGGAATATGTCGTTTATGAGGCTCATGAATACTGTTGGTGCATTGGTTAATCCTAAAGGTACTACAACAAACTCATAATGCCCAAACCGAGTTTGAAAGGTAGTTTTTGGGATATTGCCTTCCTTAATCCTTAACTGATGATACCCTGATCACAAATCGATCTTTGAGAATACCGCTACTCCTTTCGTCTGATCAAAGAGGTCATCTATTCACGACATTGGGTACCTATTTTTCACTATAGCACGGTTCAAGTCCCTATAGTCTATACACAATCGTAAGGACCCATCCTTCTTCTTTACAAAAATTACTGGTGCACCCCAAGGTGAGACACTTGGCCTTATTAGCCCTAAGTCCAGTAACTCTTTCAACTGCATTTGCAACTCACAAAGTTCCAATGATTTCATCCAATACGGAGTCTTGGAAATTGGTTCTGCACCAGGTTTTAGCTCAATAGTAAAATCAAGCTCCCTCTCAGAAGGTAACCCTGGCAACTCATTCAGAAAAACATCCTTAAATTCTAACAATACTAGGTAATGACCCAATGAGGGTCCCTTCCTTTCATTCACTTCTTCCACTACATATAGTCGACACCCTTGCCTCAAGCATCACTTAACCTTCATAGTTGATGTAACGAACCTAATTGAATAAATGATTAAAGATTACAAAGTAAAATTGATTAAAAGAAAATGATTGTGATTAACTAAGTAATACTCTAACTACAGACCACATTTAATGACCTGAGAAATAAATTTAAAAGATCAATGAAAAATGTTAAAAAAAAGGGGTTGCGTATGCAGAGAAGGAGCCGGAGAGTCCCGAGAAGATAAAATATTAATGGAAGGAGTATGGAGGGGGACGAGGGTGGTTGTGAGATAAATGCGTGAGGCGACAGGGAGGAATAAGGGGGGGGGCAGAGGGGGATGTGGGCACCATTCGACGGGAGGGACGGGATGGATGCTGTGGACGGTTGTGTTTTGTCGTGAGAAGAGATTCTGCGTTTTGCTGTGAGCAGTGATTTTCTGTGCACTGTGGTATTGGCTGTGAGCCTGTGATATTTTGTGGACTGTTGTCTTACTGTGAGCACAGTAGTTCTAGACTGTGGCTTTTGATCAGCGGAGACACTGGGTTGCTGGAGGTTTTGGGCACGGGGGCCAGGATATCCATAGATATCCTGGAGCTAGGTCATTTTCCTAGTTGGCAGGGTGGACATTAGTTTTGGGAAGCTATTTTCCTGTTTGTGGCAGGGTTGATCTGTGTAGCAAGGAGCAAAAAGGCAGCAGTAAGGTAAA
>JASDQU010101636.1:0-18479 GCA_032191745.1 Picea mariana
GTAGGTGCTTCTTTTCCCCAGAGGGTCTAGCATCACTTCGGCCAAAGTGATTGGTACTAGACATGAGAGGTTGTACAAGTATTTGTTCCAGCCAGTGAGAGCATTGATTCATACTACCAGTAGCAGAAGTGACCTATGTGAGATATGGCATAGGAGGATGGAACATTTACACCATGGGGCTTTGAGAGTTTTGAGGTAGATGGTGATAGGAGTTCCATATTTCAATTCAGAGCACCATGAGTTGTGCAAGGGGTGTTCTTTGGGAAAGTACACCAAGACTGCTTTTCCGAGTAGTGATAGTAGAGTAGTAGGGATACTTGATCTTATACATTTAGATGTATGTGTCCTGATGTCTTCGACATCGTTGACTGGTTCCTTATACTATGTTGTATTCATTGATGACTTCTCTCAGAAGTCTTGGATTTTCTTCATGAAGACCAAAGGATAGGTCTTCATTTGGTTCCAAGAGTTCAAAGCTCTTATGGAGAACTAGACAGGGAAGAAAATCAGAATCTTTAGATCGGACAATGGGGGTGAGTATACCTCCAAGAAGTTCATGGAATTCTATCCAAGAGAGGGCATCAGGAGGGAGCTGACTGTTCTGTACAACCCATAGCAAAATGGGGTTGTAGAGAGGAAGAACATGGCCATTTTTGGGGCTACGAGAGCCATGTTACATGATCAGGGGCTGCCACTATTTCTATGGGCTGAGGCATGCTACACTACAATTTATCTATAGAACAGGAATCCCCCCAAGGCTATGGGGAGCATGGCTCCTGAGGAGGATTTCTATGGGAAGAAGCTTGAGGTGGGGAACCTTCATATTTTTGGGTGAATCACATATTCATATGTCCCTTCTGAGAAGAGGAAAAAGGTGGATCCCATGACATAGAGAGGGATCTTTGTTGGGTATAGTGAGACTTCAAAGGATTTTTGTATATACCTTCCTTCCTTGAGGAAGACTGTCTTGAGGAGGGATGTCAGATTTGAGAAGGACAGAGCCTTTAGGAAGTCTAGAGGGATAGAGAAGGGTGAGCAGTCTTCACCATAGATTCAGGTGATTCCACAACAGACTACAGTGACACAAAGTTTGGGGCCACCAGTTTCGGGGATTGTTCACAGGTGATAGGGCCACATGTTTCAGGTTCGCAGGCTACTGGTCCACTAGTTACTAGATCAGGCACTTCAGAGTCTACTTCAAGATCATTGTCTTCAGGAGATGGGGTTGAGAAGGGAGATTCCCCTCCAATGGACACTACTTTAGAGAGGAGGAATCCAAAGTGGCTTCAGGACACTTTGAGGGACGCACATGGTTTAGTGGGGAATCCCAGACAGGTAGTGAGAGAGAGTAAACCTCCCGAGAGGTTTTGCAGCTACATCGTGATGGTGAACAATATTCAAGAGTTTGGGCCTTCCAATTTTGAGGAGGCCACTGGTAGATAGGTATGGAGAGATGACATGATGTAAGAGTATAATTCCATCATGAAGAACGATGTCTGGGAAGTTGTTCCTAGACCTGTGGGGAAGTTAGTGGTGACTTCTAGGTGGCTCTATAAACTAAAGCATGTTGTAGATGGAAACATTGAGAAGTACAAAGAACACTTTGTGGCTTGGGGGTTTTCATAGGTTGAGGGAGTCGACTATGATGATACCTTTGCGCTGGTTGCTAGATACACTTCGATCATGGAAATGATCTCCATTGCAGCATATATGGGTTGGAAGATCCACCAGATGGATGTGAAGACCGCATTTTTGAATGGTATTATTGATGAGGAGGTGTATATTGAGCATCCATTGGGCTTTAAGGTGCATGGGAGAGAATCTCATGCATGTAGACTGAAGAAGGCATTGTATGGGCTGAAACAAGCTCTCAGAGCTTGGTATTATAGGATAGATGCCTATTTGTAGTAGTTGGGTTTTGAAAAGAGTGAGGTGGATCCCAGCCTATACTTCATTGTGGTTGGAGAGGATCCTCTCATTATTCTACTATATGTGGATGATATTTTCATTACATGGGTAGAGAGACTCATCAATGGCTGCAAGGAGAGCCTTGCTTCATAGTTCGAGATGTCTGACATTGGACTGATGCATTACTTTTTGGGATTGGAGGTTTGGCAAGAGCCTGGACACATCTTCCTGGGACAGGGGAAGTATGTGTGTGACATTCTGAGCATATTTTAGATGGGGGATAGCAGGCCCATGACCACTCCCATGATTACCAACTAGAAGAAGCTTCATGCTTCTGAGTCACAGTTGGTGGATTCCAATTTGTATCGTCAGTTGATCGGGTCATTGATGTATTTGGTCAATACCAGGACATATATTTGTTTTGCTGTCAACACTCTCAGTCAGTTCATGGTGGAGCCTAGGAGAGTGCACTAGGTGGCAGCAAAACATGTGCTCAGGTGTCTTTGTGGTACAATAGATTTTGGTCTGGACTATCAAAGAGGAGATGGAGTTCATCTGGTTAGCTATACAAACTTAGATTGGGCAGGATGTGTTAGTGACAGGAAAAGCACTTCATGGTGTTGTTTTGGATTGGGATTAGTAGTCGTGTATTGATTTAGTGGGAAACAAAAGTCAGTGGCTTTGAGTTCTACAGAGGCTGAGTATATGGCAGCTAGTCAGGCCAGTTGTGAGGCCCTTTGGCTTCGTAAGATGATGGTGGGATTCTTCAGTGTGCAGTTGAGGCCTACTGTGATTTATCGTGATAATCAGAGTTGCATTAAACTCTCAGAGAATCCAGTTTTTCATGACCGGTCTAAGCATATCGAGATTTGTTATCACTTCATCTGTGACTATGTTCAGAGAGGAAATATGGAGCTACTGTACATATCTACAGAGGAGCAAGTTGCAGACATACTCACCAAGGCATTGGGCCAAGGCAAGTTTTTATTTTTCAGGGACAAGCTTGGAGTGGTGAGTAACACTTTCCTCGGTAAGAGNTAAATTTTTAATTAAATAAAGTACCTAGGCAAGTGTTTCTCATCCCTAGGCGCCTAAGGGGTGAGAAAGTGCCTAATGTGGCCCCTAGTCATTTAATTTGTGAGATGCAATTAAAAGGTGACTTTATGAATTTAGTGAGGGTGAATGAAGAGACATTTAATCTTAGCCACTCATCTAATCTAATCTCAGCCATTGGATTAGAAAACTCCTCACCTACCTCATGAGGTCAATTAGGGTTGGAGGGTGCACCCATTGTTCGGTTGTTGATTCATTGTTTGAGAGAGAAAGAGAAAGAGCATTTTTGAGAAGAAAGAGAGAAGCCATTTATGAGAGCTATGGAACACATTCCAAGGAACAATAATAGCACAGAAATCGAGGCAAAGAATCAACATACACATGAGGTCGTACAACATGGATTTCAAGGTTCGTACAATCACTTGTGTGCACAGAAATCGAGACAACAAACATCATTTGTTTATGTTTGTACGGTATGGATTTTATCAGTTTGTACAGTCATACTTTGGCACAGATTTAGAGGAGGGACAAACAACCGTACTCAGGCTGTACTATACGGATTCTGTACAGGTCCATACAATTCTTTCTTGGCACATAAATTGAGACAGAATGCTGTGAGGGTTTTCTGGAAAGTTTGGCATGGTTTTGAAGGTGGTCGTACAACCATTAATGCACCCATAAATTCGCTGAAGTTGTTGGCACGTATTTTGAGGCATCCATACAACATTTTTGAGGCACAAAAATCGAGGAGAAGACTTGCAAGTTATTGCAGAAAATTCTGGAAAGAATTTTGAGGAGTTTGGCTTATTTCCTGTATGAAGACTTGGCACAATTATCGAGATAAGTTTGTCATTTAAATTTATGAAGATGAACATGTTGTAACAAAATTTCTCTAAAGCTTCTAAATAATAAAAATCTCCCTCTCTCACTGGTTTTACCCTTGTGGGTTTTTTCTAGGGTCAAAGTTAGACCGAAAATATCTGTGTCATTAATTTTCTGAGTTTTATATGCTACTGATATTTTATTTCTGCGTTATAAACAATGTTCAAAATCCTCATGTTTCAGTTCTGAAATTAATTTTCTGCTAAGTTTTATTTGCTGGTAGAAAACTAGGTTTGGGCATTAAACATTGGCTGAAAGATCAACGGGACTGAAACTGGGTTGGGGTCTGAAAATTTACAGTTATGACATTGTGCTTGGTACAAAAAAGTGATATGCACACTAGGCCCCATCACCATAGATTTTAAGGACTTAACCATGCGATTCCAATACAAGGGACATCAATATCAGTTCCAAGGAATCACAGTAGGGTCCCTTGAGATTAGTAGTTCCCACCGAATGTAAAACCTACTAAAAAGAGGTCATTCAAACATTATTTTCCAACTCCAACCAATTCAATAAATTGATACTCCCTTACCTACTATGAATCAAGAATTATAATCCCTACTCTCATGACACCAATATGTTTTTAACCCTCCCCGAGTACTTAGTAAAAATCAACAATCCCATCACACCCATATGGATCAAGTCCTACACTTATTGTCTAAGCCCCAAGTTTTTCTGAAACAATCTAAATGTGATTTTGGAGCACCTAAAGTAGAGTATATTGGTAATATAGTTGGCAATGATGGTACTTCCCCCTTCTTGTGACACACATGATCATTCCATTCACTTGGTCCCTCATAGTCTTCCTTGTAATGTTCTCCCTTATCATCATCCCCTTGTCTAGAAAAATGAAATTGAGAAAATTGTTCACGAATTGCTCAAGGAACATGTTATGCATCCTAGTACTATCCCTTATTCATATCCTATAGTCATGGTACTCAAGAAATAAGGAAGCTAGTGCATATGTCATGATTCACATGTCATCAACAAAATCACAATCAAAGAGAAATTCCCCGTTCCTGTCATTGATGACCCTTTGGATGAATTTAATGGTGCTCGGTACTTTACCAAACTTGATCTCTATTTTTTATAGAAGCATATACGTATGAAAGAGAAATATATTCCCAAAAATTCCTTTAGCACTCAAGAGGGTCACTATGATTTATTGTTCATTCCCTTTGGCCTCTATAATGCACCTTCCACCTTTCAAAGTCTCATGAATAATGTATTCCATCCTTTCCTCCATAATTTTGTCTTAGTTTTCTTTGATGATATCCTCATCCATAGTAAAAATTAGCAATCCCATCTCATCCATGTGGATCAAGTCCTACACTTATTGTCTAAGCACCAAGTTTTTCTTAAACAATCTAACTGTGATTTTGGAGCACCTAAAGTAGAGTACCTTGGTAATATAGTTGGAAAGCATGGTGCATGTGTGGATGCTCAAAAATTTGAATCTTTGAAGGATTTTCCAAGCCCTAAAACTCTCAAACATTTGTGTGGTTTCCTGAGTTTAATGCTCTATTATCACAAGTTTCTTCATAATTATGATAAAATTTCTTCTTATCTAATTTCTCTCCTTAAAAAAATGATTTCAGTAGGAATCACGTAGTTGATCAATCATTCCCAACCTTGAAAGAGGCTACATGAAGGAGTCTTTTTATGAAACTACTTGATGAATTCACCAAGACTTTTGTCTTTGAATTTGATGATCAATTAAAGGAATTACAATGTTCCTCTTCCAAGAGGGAAAACCTTTGGATTTCACTACTAAACAATTTTCGGAGTGCTATTTGGTAAATTTCACCTATGATAAGGAAATGTTGGCTATTATTCATGCAATGGATCTCTAACATACCTATCTTTTGGGAAAATGCTTCCAAATTAAAACTAATCATCGTAACCTCAAGTATTTTTTGGAACATATAATTTCATCCCCTAAGAAAAAAGAATTTGTGACCAAGCTATTCATCTATGACTATGAGATCATTTACAAGAAGGGAAGAAAAAATGCATTTGTTGATCATCTTTCAAGGAAATATGAAGAAGAAGAGTGACTATTTTCCCTCTCTTTGATTGTAGCGTATTGCCTACAAGACATTTTCAAGTAGTGGTTGCAAGAACCCAAAATTTCTCTACTGATCCAATTGCAACAACATCCTCGGGCCTCTACGAGGTACTCTTGGCACAATGAGGAGTTTTTCTACAAATTTATATTGTATTTAAGCAACCAGTCTCACCTTAAATCTAGTGTTCTCTCTAAACTTCATGCTCCACCCACAACTAGGCATTCAGGATTTCAAAAAACCTATGAACATGTCAAATGTTTTTTTTTCTAGGTAGGCATGAAACAAGACATCCACACCTTTGAGTCCAAATGTGATATTTGTCAACACAATAAAGGAGAAACAATCAAATCTCCATGAATTCTCCAACCACTCCCTAATCAACCTACTATATGGATGGACATTTCAATGGAATTCATTTTTATCTTAAACCCAAATCGGGAAATAAGTTAGTCATGATGGTTGTAGTAGATTTCCTTTCCAAATATGCTCATTTATTTCCTCTGCAAAACCTATTCATGACATCTAGAGTGGCTCATTTTTTATGGATAATATCTTCAAACTCCAAGGTTTGCCCCACTCTATTGTCTTCGACCATGATTCAAATTTCACTGGTAATTTTCACCAAGAATTGTTCAAGCTCTAGTAAACTCAATTTCATCTCAACATGGCCTATCACCCCTATATTGATGGTCAATGTAAAGTTGTAAAAAAGTGCTTGGAAACATATTTGTGGTGTTTTTCATACAAAATACAAAATCAATGGGATCTATGGTGTTATGTCCTTAATTTCCACCCTACAGGGTAAGATAAGAACACAGTAGAAGATGAAATCCAAGACGCATCCATATTTTAATCCAAAATATTAAAATCAAGAACAACATAAAAGTTTCATCCATATTCCCTTTGACACAAACAATAGCCATAATAAAATATTGGTAAGTTAAAATGAACCAGACCATTTTCTTTGTTAGCAAACAAACATTAGATAGGTTTCGAGAGTTAAATCTCCAAAGCCACCAAAAGTAAACCTATAAGTGATTAAAGAGTGTAAAATCCATTGCTACAACTAGTGTATTGGGAAGCTCATCTAACAGAGAAGTCAAGCATAAGGTTGCATTAGGTAAAGTAGGGAGGTAACCCCTCTCTTCTTGTTTTGGTGTTTGCATTATTGACTACTATGTATACAAGAGTTTCATTGGTGCCACTCCTTTGTGCGAGGTAAAATATTTTAAGCTGCATGCTTAGTTATACTTCCCTTACATGTGGTTGGACCTAGGAATGTTCTCACAATCATTGATTGTGAGGTGGTATCCTTAGTGACCCTTCCTAGGTAGGTACATAGGTGACTGTAGGTGGGACATGCATTTAGTACCTAGGGAACATGTTCATTCATGGTCTTATTTCCCCCATAGGGTGGCCACCTTAATAAAGGGTACTTGTACTGATCATGTTTTTTTTATGTAGTTCATCACAACTACTCCTCATTCCTTCTCTAGTCAATCTTGTGGGGACTCCATCTCCCCAATAAGTTTGGTATTTGGAAGGAACCCTGAGCCATTGTTTTTTTTAATGTTATCCTAGATTCATTAGGGTTATTGTATTTCATTTCGAGTCTAGTTCGTCCTTAGGTTGAATTATTTTTGGTTTCCGCATACAATTTTCACATTGGATGAATCATCGTCTCAGTCCCATTAATTACAAGGACTAGGACAAATTATGGAGGAACAACCACCTCTCAAGTGTCATAATATGGTGTTTACGGGCGTAAATGACACACCATCAACTGGAAGGTAAAATCCAAACTGGGGTTGTCTAAATAACCCAAGTCGTTTGGAATGAAATGACCTGATGGTTTTAATGGCTCCGTTGGCCAGCTAAAGTCCTAAAAATAATAAAAGAAATGAAACTAATCTAAAAATATATGATACTAATAATACAATTTTACTAATTACAAGTGTTCAAAGAAAAAGCATGAATATGTATATGTGATTATAAAAAGTTTATGTACAGCTTGCAAGGTTTACTTGAAATCTTGCGAAATGGATGTTCTTAAAAGTGTTTTTAAAAGATTTTGATAAAGAACATACATATTTTTTTTTTGAATGTTTAAAAACTAATAATACTAAGAAAATGAAATTGAAACAACGATACATAAACAATCAAAGCTAATTCATGTAATATTTCATTGGTAAATAACACACAGACTAACCTGTAACTAATCGATTAAATTGAGTTTATCTTCTGGTGTAATTAGAGATCCTAATTGTCCTGCATGTAAGGGAAACCTATGAAAGAAAAATGCTAATACTCCCAGAATAAATTCAAAGATGTGTTGGAGAGAGAATATAACAACAGAAGGATAAATGTAAAGATATGATGATCTTATGATAATCAACACTTAGAATGAAAGGAAACTCAACTCAAATCATTAATATTATCCCCCATTTAATATCCAGAATAAATAAATAATAATCAAATGACAGATTAATGACAGATATAAAAATGGAATAACAAATTATAAACAACATCTAAATACTTAACCATATGAAACACTCTATGATGACAAGGTTAAAGCTGCATCAAACATAATAATATTTCATAAAACCAAGGAAATAAAAGAACATAATGGAATAAGCATCACACAGGTCTAAAGCCAATGGTGAATAACTTCTCCATATCAGTTCTCAAAATCCAATGTCCATAAAGTATCCCAACAAAAGTTTTCTTCAGTACTAACAATGATCACTATTTAAACTGGTTTTGGATTGACAAAATCTTATCATGCAAGATAGAGTGCAATCCCCCAAAAATAGATTGTATTTGCAAAAATAGTAAAACATGAAACCATTCCTGTAGGAGTTGGTTTGTCAAAATTTATTACATAATAACAAAGTTTTATGGAAATAAATGAAAGAAACTACAGAACTATATGGTGCCTGATCCAAGATAGTTTCTCCATGTAAATAGCAACACATTCATCATTTTCCTATAGATAACAAAATGAAATTGATATTCAGAAAATAATGCTAACTAATATTCATAAATAGATTGGCTACTGAATCAAAGATTCTATAGCTAGTCTTATATTAACCAAGAAAATCAAAACTAAATATTCCTATTTTGAATTTCATAACAAAATGAAATGGAAAAAAAAAAAAAACTTTTACCATTAGAAATTAGACAGTGAAGGGTCAGACAGTTCTGAATTAATGATGGCATTGAAATTGGCTGCATTTTTTATAATTATATTACCATATCTTTTGGGTCTTTTATTTGCTCGTTCTGCGCATTCTTTCAACTCTTGGTTTTCTCATTCAAGTAGAGAATTGCGAGAAACCATATGTTTTACTTGTTCCCATAACAATGCTATGTCCCTGTAATAGCGTTCTACCTAATCCAAATAACTGCCACAATGCACCGGTGCTATAGCAGGCTGAGGTGGAATGTATTCAACAACGAGTATTTCGTGCTTCCCTTTGGCTTGTTTCAAGTCATGGCTAATGCGAGTAAATCCCTCTTGGCCTTTTAGAAATGGGGGTAGTATAGAGACAAATTCATATTGCTCAGTTTGACCAGTGGTTTTGTTCCCGAGACACTAATTATCTGGATCTTCTAGTGCAAGGAAATCATTGATCTCATCGTCTGAGCAATGATCATTAACCTCAATCATAGATATTGAGATCAAATGATCTTTTTTTCGATTCATTAAACTCATATATATTAATCAACCATATCTCTTATTCATAAAGTTAAAATCTGAGCTTTGTTGTTTCTTACCCTTACGAATTTTCTTTACAGTAGGTTTGTCACTATGGCCCTGATTCGGGTCGATAGCAGGGGTAGGATAAATCCTTTATTTCAACACATCCACTACTTGTTCTAGTGACTTCCTGGGAGAAAAAATATCTCGTGGTTTCTTACCCAAGGGGTTTTGCATAGCAACAGGATTCGGTTCATTAAGTTTACATCCTTCATGTGAATCAAAACCTTGTTTCTCGGTCACGGGGTCATCAGAATTGGGGTTTTCATTTAAAGGCGGGTTCAATTTTCTTTTGGGCTGGACAAAATTATTCTGACTCAGGAAGCTTTCCCAAGTGTCCCTGATTTGTTACAAGTGCGATAGTAACAAGATTCTTGTAAGCTCATGATGAAAGAGGCTCAAGAGAGGGTTCATGCTCTGTCTCTTATAACATTTTGACATTTTATACAGGCTCATTAACAAGCAGAATGACATGTTCAGTTTAAACCCTATGAACAACATCAGTAGTCGGATGTGGTATAAAAATACCAAACCATACCTTCCCTCACATGTTATAAACTATTTCAGAATCAAGATAAGGTCGTGCCATTGAGGTTTCAGGAGGGTAATAGGAATACCTTTAGGGAAATAGGTAGATTTGCGAGAGACCATGAACAAGCTCCATGGAACATCTTCTAGCTTGACATTTTTGAACCACTTTTTTCCTTCATGTGGGAGTCCTATCGCCCGATCTATAGAGTCCTCTGTGAACTCCAATTGCACATCCCCAACCTTGGATTTGAACCCATCAAATTTTTTTTAAAATGCCTGTACAACCGCAAGTTTGTATCCTTTGAATTTTCGGATGAAGGTATCCCAACCGTGAGCTTGCAAATCATCTATGGCATCATCGTGGGCAAGAAGGGTCTGACAACCATTCGGTTTGATTCGAACCACATGGTCCATGGTCACTGTGAAATATACACAATAGATATCATGGGAGGGAGGCTTCGACTTCCAATAAATGAGTAGAAAGGAGAGGTTTGTAAAAACCACAACGGCCCGATAACTATGAAGTTTGGAGACTGTCATTTTTGATAACTTAAGTTTGGAGAGATAGACAACCAGAGGGTGCACATAAATATGAGCCATTACACATAATGAATATCAAACCCTCAATCACTATTGAATGCCAATTCAAACAATGAATGGGGTTCATTAATGTACAGGATAGCAGGGTGAGGTGTAGTCGCGGGTACATCAGACCTGTACCAAGTGCCATGAATGTGATATGACTGATATACCAAAAAGCATGTATCGATTGTTAACCCAAGTTTGCAGTGTGAGTATGGATGAATAATCAAACCACACAATCAACTATATAAAATCTCGTAATATATAAAAATGTGACAATCAATTAATCATTGAGCTTGTAAAACTTCAATTTAGTAACATATAGGTGCCTTCAAAGTGTAATCTCTTAAGTAGAAAATACAAAATTACAGAATCATTACCCAAGCCAAGTTTTTGTTTAAATTTCATGCTTGCAGTCATGAATTTTAAACAAAACAAATGAAAATTTAAATGAAAAACTCATAAGATAATTTTAGCCCAATACATCGCCTCAAAGCCAAAAGACAAAAACTTTTATAAATGTAAGGAGGAGGCAACTACAGAAAGGTTTTATCTCTTTATGATGATTTTTAATTGTGATAAAATTCAAAAGAATTGGTCGCTGCCAAGAGATGGGTGATTGTGACTTTGAAGAGTCCTATCCTTTGTCTAAGGAGGTTGGTTTGGTTGAAGTGGAAGTTGGTGATGAAATTCCTCCACAAAACTTTAACCCTCCTTTGACTAATCTTGAAGCACCTATACTTATCTAGGTGAGGGAGCTTCTAAGTGAACCTTTTTATTTGTTTAGAGATCCTCTAACCATGTTGGGCCAAATTATTTCATCCAGTGTGGTTGATCCAACAAACCCATCAACGAGTGGGAATGGGGGCATCCCAGTGATATTCACTTTACCATCCCAGAGAGCCCTTGGACCTACACCATCTATGGAAATTTCTATGGGTCCCTCTATCTGGGGAGAACCCACCATGTCCTATTTTTCATCCACTATTCTACCGAGCATTCCCACATCCATCCCATCTGTTTTGATTACCATAGCTAGATATTTTTCTAGTGGGGGGGAGAGTCTTGGTTTTATAATGGCGGGTGGAGTTCCTTCAGCATTCACCATTCCTATGAGTGGCTCAACATTGTCGAGTGTTGGTTTATCTTTTGTATGGAACTTTCCTATTTTTTTTAGGGATATCCCTAGTCAATTATGGGGTATTAATGTGTAGGGAGGGTTTAATTTCATGTGGGTTAACACGTTGGTCTGTGAGGTCACATCCATTTGGGGAAACTTTCCATGATGGGGGGATACCCCTTTTGTCTCTTGTGTGTAAGAAGCAAGTTGGAAGATATAGATATGGAAATTTAGCACTATAATAGCTAGGATATATGAATTAAAAACTTTAGGAAAATGCATGCCATTGCACCATTTCTTAGTTTAAATATGAATCCATTTGCTTGTTTCTAGAGGAAATCCATAGAAGTCTATCCCATTGTCTATCTAGGATCAATAGGAAGATCCTACATGAGTGGTGGTTCAGGGATGTTCAAATAATCTTCACATATGGGAACATTCCATTTTTAACTAGAACCTCCCACTATGAACATTCCTCCAATCAATATGATTTCTTCTTTTACTGGTGCATCTGTTGGATCTTCCAATCCTTGGGTGGTACCTCATCTCAAGGAAATTGAATCACGCAAAGATACCATACCGGTCATTGTCATAGATATTGTCAATCTGGAAATCGCATAAACATCTCATGATATGGGTAAGCACATCCATCCTCATATGGAGTGTGTTGGAGTAGGAATTTTTTGGAGTAAGCACATCCAGAGAGGAAGAGTGGGCCAAAGAGAATAGTGCACATTGTGAAATAAGAAAGACTAGTGCGACAAAGGGAGAAGGAAGCAGCACACAACAATATTTCTGGAAATCCGATGCACATGTGGACAAACCTAGCCATGTTAGGGTTAGGGTTTTGGAGTCAAATTGTAAGGGTTTTAACCTGTTTTGTATTATAAATAGAAGAGGTATAAAGTAGATTGAGGCATCTTGGAGAGTCATCATATCTTTTTATTTTTGGTGTCCTTGTTGAAAGAGAGTATTATACTTTTGGTAGAGTCTATATTTTTATGAGAGCTGCAAAGTGTGGATGGATTTGATGTAACTAAGGGTCAAGTCGTAATCTATGGAGTTTGGTGCAGTGTTGGTTTGCCTCACTACTATTCACATATTCTATGATGTGATGTGTGCAACGCTATTTTGATGAAGAAGAAGAAATAAAAATAAGATCTTTGTGGACATAGCCCTAAGGGGGTGAACCACGATAAAACGCTGTGTTGCAATATGTCTAAATGTTTTGTTATTTCTGCAATTATGGTTAAATGGTTAGATGAATGAATGGTTCAAATTACAATGCACACTAGAAATATGTATGCAAAATGAATATTATGAATGAATGAAATAGTAGATCTGATGAATGGTATGATAGGATGCAAGGTTAAGTAGAAATAGAAGTAAGAAGAACAACCCCAATCCCTTCCATGACTGCAGACACATGCACCTTGCAGTCACCCATAAACCATCTCGGGTGAGACTGTGATGTGCACTATGTGCGCATTCTAGCCTTCTAGTTTACCAAAAGGGCCGATGGTGGAAATGGTTTTGTTGGAGAACCAAGTTCATCCCATATATCCAAGAAATGGTCTTTTTACTGACTATAAGTCAGAAGGATATATAGGAAGGGGTTTGGTGAAGAATATGCAGTGGTAAAAAGGGATTTTCAGGCCATGGAATCCTACGAAGAAAGAGATTGAAAGATGGTTAGAGACCAAGTAGTTGGAGTTCACATAGAAAGATAATAAGGGTTCCAGGTACACATCGCGCCAACATATGTAGAGGTATCTGTTTACTAATTTACATGAATAATATTTTTGTTATTTTCCAAAGTTATTACATGAGAGGATATTGAGGTTGAAAGATACCCATTTGACTAATCGGATTATGTCAATAGAGTGGACTGCTGAAAATATTATGCGGTTGGAAATGGTTAATGATAAATTCACACACACAACATATCTCTGGTTAGATAACAATATTGTGGGGTTTATCACTGAGTTTGTAGTAGAGACAATGAAGTCATACACTGCTACAGAGAAGGAATTCTTGAAGGTACCTAGAGGGAGGTACATCAGGTCACTCTACACATCAAATAAGATATTACTACATGATAAAGGCATGATGACCATGGAATCAAACAACTAAATCACTCTACGTGAATGGGTGAGTTGGGGGAAGCACTAAGGAAGATATAAGAAATGGAGGAGGCTCGGGAGAGTAGCCAGAAGAAGGACGAAATGGACTCCATCATGATGAATGATGAATAGACCAAGAAAATCATAAGGACAATAGGTGTGATGTGCAACGGACGACCCTAAAAATATAAAATGCATGGAAAAAAGAGGGCAACAGTCAAGCGATAGGGCTTGGAAAGTGATGGGGAAGAGGTAGAGGATCTCCATGCCACGGGGCAGATTGATGATATCTTGTGCACCACATATAAGAGGAAAACCAAATTTCATGGGTCTGGAGTAGAAGAAGGCTCTCCATTCCAGATATGCATTAGTGTGGAACCCACAACCCCATGTGTGAATAAGAAAATTGAAGGAGAAAAACCAGTTAACCAACAAGTGATTAGTGATAGAAGAATTTGTTCAGGATGTGGGTTGACTAGAAAAAGTGTAAGTTTAGTGAGTAGTATTCAAGTATCTACACTGAATGAAGGTGGTAGTTAAAATAAATTTACAATGGAAGAAAAATATCCAACTATTATGTTACTAGAGTTCGAAGTGGATGGGTCAGATGATCAAGAAAAGAATTAGTTCATCTGTGAGAAGATATTGGAAAAAAAACATATTACAGACAAGGATGAAAAGTCACATAGTTGGAAATCACATTTAGAGACTGCACATTAGACTGTTACATGGTTCTCTAAACAAATAATCCAACGGGAACACCTACAACTGTAGCATATGTGAAGAGGCAATTAATCAATGAATTTCAGAAACCAAGCTCAAAATACCAGTTTATGAATGAAATGATAGAGATCAAGAAGAAACCAAAATAATTGGTCTAGTAAGTAGACCAAAAGTTCAAGAGGATAAAAGGTAAGTTAAAGTATATTATTACTGATACACATCATAGGCATTTATTTGTTAATTATTTTTTTCCACACTTGAAGTATCCTTTGAGATAACATAAATTCAAAAGTTAGGGCGAGGCTCTACAAGAAACCTTACAACTAGAGGAAAACCAATACAAGAATATAGATCCAGTTGTGGAAGAGATGGAAAAATATCTGAAGAACTTAACATTCCATTTGAATCAAAACAAAGGAAAGGAGAAAAGAGAAGATGTGTGGTGTACAATGTGCATGATACAAGGCCATCACAAGATTGAGTGTTCGTTATTTGCGAAGTATATTGGAGTGGGTATTCAAAACCCTTTAGCTTCAAGAGGACCATGGTGTGAGATTTGAAAAACACATGGGCATGATCCTTATCATTTCCCCATGATGCAGAAGTACCAGAAAATATTGAAGAGTACATTTTGTAACTTTTGTAAGTTAGTTGGACATGAAGAGAAGGATTGTAGAATCTTGGAGATGATGAAAGAAATCATTGTAGATACATATAGGGTGCAATATGAACATGTATAAGGACAACCTATGCAGTAGCTATAGTATAACAATGCGCAACAACCACAATATAATCCCGCACATTAGTTTGCAACACAACCACAATACAATGCGTTGTAGTTTCAAGGGAAACTACAGTATAATCCTACACAACAGTGCACAACACTACCATAGTACAATAACCTGCAACCACAGTATAATTAGGGACTTCAATATAACACATCATGCAGAGATAATCAAGGAAAAAGAGGAGGCTTCAGAGGAGGAGTTTGTGGAGGAAGAGGCTTTTGAGGAGATTGAGGACCAATTGTTTTTCATAACTGTCAAAAAATAGGGTACTATGCAAGAGACATCCCATAGCCACCTGCAACAGACCATGAAACAGAAGATTGTCCCAAACTTTTGATAAATATGCATGGCAATAGGAACCAAACTAATTAGAATGTACAATGTATCGGGGTGGAAAATAGAGAAGAGGATGGGAATAATATTAACATACTTACTAGAGGTGGAGCTAAGATAGGAGAAGATGCATCCAAGAAGGATCAGGACTAGTACCAATGGGTTAGGAAGAATATAGCGCCTAAAGAAAAGTTTAATGTGTGCAAAGAGAAAGAGATATTCAAGGAAGGTAGACATGAGATATTGATAGAAAACATTACGTCCACTTCAGGAACAAATCTAGTAGATGCGATTCCAATAGATTTAGATGGTGTGCGCACCATGGCTGATTTTGAAGTCATTGACATAGTGGAAAATACTTCACCATATCAAACACTGTTGGGTATATATTGGGCTTTTGATAACCAATATATTATCAATTTGAACATATATTTATTGCACCATTGGAGCCCTAAGATGGAGGAATATATGTGGAACCTGCGACAGACAATATCCTTACAGAAGATGTGAATCCTACCATGTGCAAAAAATATTATATCAACCCAACTGCAAATGGTGTGCTCACTTGGAGGATTATTAGTTCTTGTTCTTTAGACTCTGACACACGATTGGAGAACTGGAAATAGTGACTACATGAATTATCTACTAGGATATGTGCTCGAATGACGTGCGTGCTAAGATGGGTTGGTACATAGGTAAGAGAACCTCCTACTTTTTATGGCTTGAATGATTTAGAATACTTTTTAATTAAATTCG
The DNA here is from genome assembly GCA_032191745.1 of Picea mariana. NCBI lineage: Eukaryota > Viridiplantae > Streptophyta > Pinopsida > Pinales > Pinaceae > Picea > Picea mariana. The sequence goes on from JASDQU010101636.1 coordinate 16,632, forward strand.
AGGTAGAGGTTATAGAAAATCATATATTATCAGCGTTAGATATTGCATTAAAATCTACACCTACAAGATGGTGGGGTACACACAAGGTGGTTTCAATGCAAAAGGTAACTATGCATCAGATTCAACCTAGATCAAGAGAATATATATGCGGAAAAATATGAGGGATTTGGACAACCTCAAGAACATGTAGATAATTTCATATTGAAATTGATATTAGTACCACCAGAATCATGGCCACACCATTTTATTCACACATTATAATGAATTTCGAAGAAATGATACACAAAACATGAACATCACAGGGAAACTGAGAAATGGGAAGAGATACAACAAAATTTCATAGTTACATTTCCATTTGAGCATAACATTCCAAAGATTGATACAATGTTGAAAGTGGTAAGACACAAAATATTTGAAGAACCATAGTTTGAAATAATCCGAACATATCAAAAGCGGGCTAGACATACAGTTAAACCATTGCTACACTATTATCACATCGTAGAAGAAGAATATCCAACAGAAGATAATCCACACAATATACAAATCTGAGAGGTGGAAGGTGAAAGGGAAGTGGAAGGTCCCAAGCGAGATTCAGAAGATTATTTTGTACCATTAAAGATCAATAAGGTCAACATTGGAACCGCAGAAACCTAAAGATGGAAAGTATTGGAGATTATTGGGATAATCAGACAGTAGAAAGGATCACAGAGTTACTGCGTGAATACAATGACTTATTTCCAACAACATTCTCAGAGATGAAGGGATTAGAAAGAGTGCTAAGAGATATGAAGATCTCATTAAAGCCAGAAGAAAGCTCTATCAGACAGAGACCTGACAGATTGAATCCAATACACAAAGAGAAGGTGAAATAAAAAATTCACAAGAGTCAGAATTGATCAGTCCTATGGTGGTGTAAGAAACGAAGCAAGGAGGGATCATAATTTGTGTAGATTTGAGAAAATTGAATGATGTTTTCCTACATGATCCTTTTCCTTCCCCATTTACAGATGAAGTACTCAAAAATGTTGGAGGTCAATAAGCTTATTCATTCATAGATGGATTCTCATGATATCATCAGATAAGGATTTCACTTGAAGATAGACACAAGACTACATTTTCTACAGAGTGGGGATCATTTCAATATACAGTTATGCCATTTGGATTGAAGAATGCACCAACCATTTTTTCAAGGGTAGTAGTAGAAAATTTTAAGGACTTTATTCATAAGTTTTGGAGGTTTACTTGGATGATTGGACAATGTTCATCTTGTTGAAGAATCATGTGGAATTATTAAGGATGATTTTGGACAGAAGCAGACAATGTCAAATATCATTAAATATTAAGAAATGTATTTTTAGCGCACCTTTTGGGATTGTTTTAGGAAATGTGGTGTGGAAACAGGGTCTATTAGTTGATCCTACTAAAATTGATGTCATAGATAACTTACCACCACCAAATTCAGTGCGCTAGTTGAAGAGTACATTGGTCCATACAAGATATTATAGGAAGTTCATAAGGGGATATGCACAGATTATTGTGCCAATGCAGAAGTTGTTGAAGAAGGACACTAGGTATTTCTACGATGGTTACTACGATGATTCTAGTATTTATAGACTGGGAAAAATAATTCCATGTGCATGTGGATGCATCTGCAATAACACTAGGAGCAATATCAACCCAACTAGGAGAAGGTGAGATAGATCTCCCTATTGCATTTGAAAGAATAAAATTATCATATTCATAACATAACTATAACACTACAGAAAGATAAGGATTAGTTATGGTGTATGCTTTGCAAAAATACAAACATTACTTGTTAGGGAAACATTTCAAGATGTTTTTAGATCA
>JASDQU010101636.1:18709-28954 GCA_032191745.1 Picea mariana
AAGAGAATTTACTACTTTGAGGAAGAAATTTTGGTTGTAAGATTTGCAGATTATTAGGTGATTGTAGGTCATTTATACAAACTAGGAGCATAAAACATCTTGAGAAGATGTGTGATGGAGCATGAAAGGCCAATTATTTTGGTAAAGGTGCATGAAGGAATTCCTAGAGGACACTACGTAGGAAACGATACTGTGTAGAATGTATTGCACGCAGGATTATGGTGGCCAAGAATTCACAAAGATTCAAAGAAATATTGTCAAAAGTGTGTTTTTTCTTCAAATAGTTGGGAATCCATCCAAGAGGGATGAGATGCCATTGCGACCGCAAGTTACTTTACAAGTATTCAATAAATGGGATGTAGATTTTGTAGGTCGAATTAATCCACCAATAAGAAGATCAAGAGCCAGATATATTATTACAACGACATAATACTTGACCATATGGGATGAGGTAGCACCAGTAAATGATTGCAGCGCAGAGACTACAACACACTCTTTATTTGAACATGTAGTGACAAGATTTGGATGTCGAAGAATATTGATAAGTGACCAGGGGATTCACTTCATCAACAATACAATTGAGGCAATTATTGAAGAATTTAAGATACATCACCAGAATATTACTCCTTACCACCCTCAAGCAAATGGAACAATGAAATAATTCAATAAAAGTTTGGCGAATGACTTGACAAATATTTGTAATGTGAACAGCGATGATTGGGACTTGAATGTACCAGTAGTACTTTGGGATTATAGAACTACATGCAATAAGCTAACAGGGAAGAAACCCTTTAGATTGGTGTATGGATAGGAGGAAGTAGTTCCCTCAGATTATTTGATACCAAGTCTATGCATTGTAGAAATTATAGATATGATAGAAGGGGGCACAGCATGAGAAATATTTGATAAACTAATGGAAATAGAAGAGGAAAGAATCATAACAGGTTTCCATCATGACGCACAAAAAGAAAAGGATAAAGAATGGCATGTCAGACATATCAAGAAGAAGAATTTTAAGGAAGGATATATGGTTCTCCTCTATGATAGTAAGTATTTGCAGCATGCAGGGAAGCTTAGAATGCATTGGCTAGGGCCATATCAGATAAATTCTGTCACATATGGAGATGTTGTACGACTACATGACTTAGAAGGAAAGGAAGTTCAAGGATTGGCGAATGGTGGTTGAATGAACTTGTATAGGGACAATCAGCCCACTGACCCTCAGTAGTTCCAACGCAATGATTATACTTGTACATATTGTAAATAGTAGGGGTTAGAAGAAGAAAAATGAAGAGAAAAGTACAAAAATGAAGAAAAATCCAAAATTAAGTAGCTCAAGGAATAAGTGATAGATAGATAAATGAGAACGACAATGCGTAGTAGACCGAAATCCAGTGCAACAAGAAAATGAAAATAATGCACGTAGGACAACAATAACAAAAGTAGGTACTAGTGCGCCAAAGATGTAACATAGTAGAAAATTACGGCACAATGGAAAAAAAAAATAGTTGGGAAATGAAAAATCGGTCACCAGAAAAAGGAAGGCGTGAAACCAACATTCAGACAGTGGAGGAAGCATGCTTGGTAATATTTGGAACATTTATGATAGTCAATGAAGAATGCTCAAAAATCTTTGAGCATTAATGACAACACTTTAAAGAAAAATTAGTGTTCGAAAAACCTGATTGTGAATTTGAGAGAATGCAGAGTTAAGCAACAAGAAGTGAACAAACACACATGAGACTTAACAGATGAACAATGATATCTTAGATGAAAACACATCTATATTCCATCACGATGGAGCCATCAAAAGTTGAAGAACTGAGCCAGATGACGAGAAGAAGCCGCAGGAACAACAGATCGTCGCCAGATCCAACAATAGCAACCGAAAACCCTACACATATGGAAGGAGTCATGGATTTCAATGACATTCCTTCCCGAAATATGACAATCCATACATTGGTCGAGGAGCAAACAAAAAATATGCAAATTCATCCACCAAGCACAATGGTAGAGCCAAACCTAATGCAAGAAACAATTCAAAAGACATAAGAAGCAAACGAGGAGAGTAACGAGTTCGATGAGGCAAGGGCTCAATTTAGCATAGAAAAAACGCATCAGGAGCAAATATTAGCTGAGAAAATTACAATGTAGCAAGAGTCTGGCAGAGAGGGATAAAAATAAGAGCACACATATCAGGAAGCAGGGCCTTCTAGTGTGCCAGTAAAGGGGAAAGGTAAACATCAGGTCCAGAGATGCTTGCGCAAGGAGTCAGAGGTAACCATTGTGTTACCGCGCGTACTAGCAAGAGTAATAGTTGTTTCATATTTACTTGGGTGTGTAGACAAACTAAGATATTCATATCATGATGTCACGGACATAGATAAGTTCTGATAATTTGCGCAACATGTATACTTAGAGAGAATAGGGGTTATCACAATAGGAAGATCCATACTAGAACCTAAGAAATGGATACAAGGGTTATACAATACAAGTATCATGAACCTATTAGATATCACCCACTTTCGCAGGGGAAGGGAAGTTAATAATTACGTCAAGAAGTAATTAATGGAGGCATTTTGTTGTTATATACACATGTATTCATTGATGTTGATTTGATAGCCAAAATAATAGGTCTTCCAACCAACGAAGAACAACTGACAGAGTACCTTTATGAACAAACCAAGGAGAAATCCTTAGTAGAGGAAATGAAAAAGATGTATGACACAGAGAGAGGATCCAGGGGGATCTTCATAAACTAGATTAATGAACCAACACTAATACTAGCCACAAAGCTAATGGCCTAGGAAGGAGAGGTAGAAGGGAACATACTAAATACCCTAGGAACAACACAACCAACATAGTCAAGGACACCAAAAATATTGGTTGTACATATAGTTGGTTCATGCAAGAAGATGAGAGAACTCAAGGAAGTCCCATAATACATGATAACATAAGATGATGCAAAACTAGGCGTGGAGAGGTTAAAATACCGCATCGCTGAAGAATACGAGGAGCCAAAGAAAAAAAGGGAACGAATAATGCACTTACTGAGAGGGGTTAGAAATATCTTAGATAAAATATGTGTGACCAAGGCACAAAATGAAGAGACAACACAACAACAAGCAATACAAATTGAGGGAATAGTAGTACAAATTACAACAACAACTAGTGAAACTTTTAACATTACTAAGGAAATGTTGCGAGTAGATAGAGACATGGTGCAGACACAACTTAAGGATGTTGAAAAACTAGATTTACTATCATCGAGGATATCAACAAATGCCTTATATAAAATACAGGTAAGTGTGGTGCACGAAGTACGGTGCAGGGCATGAACGGATGCAACAGACCTAAAGACAACCACAGAAGCTAAGGAAGTATTGGAGACAGTTATTATAGAGGTAATATTGGAACAAGAGAAAGAAAATCAATGTGAAAAGAGACTGGAGAAAAGACTTGAAGAAGTCTTCCAAGAAATTTCAGACCACACACTTGTAGGATAAATCAACGCAAAGGAAAAAATCAAGAAGATAGCACAAACTATGGAGGAATATAAATAGGAAATAATAGATTTGGTTGGAAAGATAACACCAACCACACCTCTAGAGGTCATATCTGAAAGAGAGGAGCAATCCATATAAAAAACAACTCATATTGTGCTAGAAGTTAAGGAGATAAAAAAACTTTATGAAAGGACCACAAGACTTTGGACAAGCCTAGAGAAAGATGAGAGGATCCATAAGATGAAGAAGAAAGAAGAAAATATGAATACAACAATCCAGGATCTGAAGTAGAGCAAGAAGAAAATTTCCATCTCGGAGAAGCTGATGGATGCATAGGAAATGAAGAACCTGCAGATAGAATTTAAGCACATTCAGGAGGAAAGGCAGACTAGACAGGCTCAAATTGGAGCCCCTACAAGAGAAAGTAGAACAAATGATAACAGATTTGGAAATAGAGAAAACCAACATGGAGTAGGCACACATAGAAAACATACAAGTGTTGAAGGAGCACGTTACAATGAAAGTTGTGGAGACCCTCATAATAAAGAATGAACAACTGAAGGAAAAAGGACATGAATTAGCATAGAAGTTCCAGGAGTTGCATAAATTAGTGTAGGAGGCACACACGACCTGAGTGTCTTGTGACAAGCCACAAGTTAATGTTGGGGGCCTATTGGAGAAGAAAATTTTGGGAGTAAGTGAAGCAAGATAGGAAGAGTGGTCCAAAGAGAACAACACAAACTGTAAAATAAGGAATACTAGCATGGCAAAGGGAAAAGGAAGCAACACGTGAAAGGATTTGCGGAAATTTGACACATATGTGAAAAAACCTAACCATGTTAGGGTTAGGGTTTTGGATTCAGATTGTAAGGGTTTTAAGCCATTTTGTAGTATAAATAGAAGAGTTATAAGGTAGATTGAGGCATCTAGGAGAGTCATCATATCTTTATCTTTTTGGTTTCCTTGTTGAGAGAGAGTATTATACTTTTGGTAGAGTTTGTATTTTGATGAGAGCTGTGGATATCATATGGAGTTGATGTAACTGAGGGTAAAGTCGCAAGATGTGGAGATTGGTGTGATGTTGGTCCACCTCACTACTATTCACATATCCTATGATGTAATCTGTGCAATGCTATTTTGATGAATAAGAAGAAATAAAAAGAAGATCTGTGTGGACGTATCCCTAGGGGGGTTGAACCATGGTAAAACCATGTGTTGCAATATGTATGAATGTTTTGTTATTTATGCAATTATGGTTAAATGGTTAGATGAATGAATGGTTCAAATTACAACACATACTAGAAATATGTATGCAGAAGGAATATTATGAATGATGAAATAGTAGATCTGATGAATGGTATGATAGGATGCAAGGTTAAGTATAAGTAGAGATAAGAAGAACAACCCCAATCCCTTCCATGACTGTAGACACCTGCATCCTACAGTCACCCATAAACCATCTCGGGTGAGACTGCATTGTGCACTCTGTGTGTGGTGTATCCTTCTGGTTTATCAGAAGGGCCGATGGTGGAAAGGGTTTTGTTGGAGGGCTAGGTATAACCTGGGTCAGCCCATATATCCAACAGAATGTGATCATCCTACTCCACCATTATGGGTTGTTGACTCTCCAAGTTCACATGACATGTTATATTTTGAGTTACCTTCAAAAGAGTCCATCCTAGACATTATCGATTTAATAGATAATCCCAAGGAATATGATCATTATAAGGAATTTGTCCTCCCTGATTTGGAACCCACGAGGGTTAGCATGATGGGTTTTGTTTCGATACTTGGGGCATTATCTAGGGAATCCAGAAGCCCTCATAGTCTTTATCCTTCACTGCCTCAAATTTATTTTTAGGAACTTTCCATCGAATCATCTTCTCTCCCTTCCATTGAAGATTCATGTTGTGTACCTCCTCCTCTTATTGATGGGAATCATCAAGGATCTGTCATAGCTCGCAAAACCACTCATGATGAGTATCTTTGGTCGTAGAAATTCGTTCTTATGTGGCATGACCCAAAAATGGTGTGTCATATGATGTCGACATCGATTCATGAGTTCATCGATTATGAAGATCCTTGGCTTGAGCCTAGAAATGGGTTCTAGTTGGTGTAAATCATAAATATGCATAGTGCCTTGTACACATGTGTGTGGTGTGAGAGATATTTTTTCCATATATCATATCCAAAAAATCCAAAAATATTTTCTTTTTTTGTGATTTCATTACATGTTTTGACATTGGAATATAGTTTATATGTGTTGATAGGATTATAGGGATTTTTTTATGGAAATGGTAAATTCCACCAAACTTGATATATGTGCTATCAAACTAGCATATAGGTATAGGTTTTTTCCTGCATCAAGGATTTGCGACATTAGCCCCTCCATTTTTGCACTTCATAACTTATTCGGTAGTTCCTACCCTTCATGGGCGGCCTAGTTTGCACCATTTTTACACTATGCACATGTTATGATTTCCCGTAGGCTCAGGAACCCTCCCGTATCACTGCCTTGACTTGATGATAGGACTCTTTTTCCTCTCTTCATCTATATATTGGCTATATATCGAGTGATTCTTGTCTTTTTCTATTTCTTTATGGTCACTTGTGCATTTGTTTATCGTTTCATTCATCCTGCCACTACTATTATTGTTTCCTAGATCCCTGCTATTGTTATTTGTAGTATCCCATGACCATCTGCCTCTGGAATTATTTGTTCTCTATTTTGTATCCATATAAACATGGAGAGAATAACTGCTAAGAGTGGATCTCACTTGCAAGTACCATTTGCATTAATTTTCCTTAGGTCAATTCCATGCACTTGGAACATATGAGCATGTTGTTAAGCCACCCATTCTCTTTAGACAAGTACACTTTATCTCTTTTTTCAGACTCGTAAAAGGACACAAAAAAGACACTTTCGAGGAAAATATTAACTATTTTTCAGACTCATTAAAATAACGAAAAAATCCACCATCCTATGGATACTTTTAACTCTTTTTCGATCCCATTAAAAATGAACAGTAAAAACACCATCCATCACACTTTTATCTCTCTTCCGTGCTCATTAAAACATGGATACACCAAGAATCAAAACAATAAAAAAAGAGTGGGGAGTTTTTTACCAGTGATCTATCTCGAAATGATAGCATAAGTCAAGTCACCCTTAAACATGACACATGTTTGACTCATCATATTACAATTGGGTTTTAGCTTTCCTAGAAGCTTTCCCAATAATATGAGTCACAAATACTCCTATGACTAGTTACTCTTTGAGTCATCATGGAAAGTGCTTCAACGCCTCCTAAATTGTTGCATTATATTTGTCTATATCTTGAGTCTTGCTACCAAGTCACCATTGTGTCATGCTATATATTGAAGGGAAGTTGAAGCCTGAGTCAACCATATGTTGTTTTGTTGACTTTCCAGGTTGATCATCCATGTGGAATTTGTACTTAGTTATTATATATTTCAACATCATTTGTTGGTGTATGTTTCATGTTGATTGATGGGGGATATATTACTACCCTCTTTCGACGAATATCTTCTCTTGACTTCAACACATCTTCTAGGAGAGGGATCCAGAAACTAGCTATTACCTTGGAGCTTGTATTCCTTAGTGGAAGGCCTCCTTGTAATCGACACTGGTTTTTCATCATTGCATATCGATGGATCGATTCTATGGGTGTTCAACATCAAATCCTCTATTCACACTTGCTAGATTGTACTAGGTACCTTGGAATCCATCTTCTTCATCGGTGGGTCCCCTCATAATATAAATGGTATACCTCATTGACCAATAATCAAATGGTTTCTACCATGCTTAACATCTACAGATCTATTTGTATGTTGTAGATTCATACCATCGGGGTTTCAAATGAAGACCTTTGGTTTGGGGCCACCTCCTTCATTCACAACACCCCTCCCAAGTTTTGATGGAATATATCACTTATATATGAGTACTTTGAAGACTTTGGGGGAACTCTCCTTATAGATTGTTGTATTCCTTATGTATATGTTGTGACATAGATCCACATTGCATTTTCTCATGGATATGATTTTATTGATGACATGGATCCACCACGTATTCTTTCATGGACATGGTCTTGCATTTCGTGTCATGGATCCAAAGTGTATTGTTTTGGTGGCCAAGATTTGACACTTTTCAAAGTTTGAGTACGTGTACCTTAGGGATGGTCTATACATGTTGTTATCAGTGTTGTTTTATTGTAGGTACTCTTTGACCTCTATATATCCTTTCTCTCTCCTCATGTTGCCTCACGAAATACTGTTTTATTGTAATTTTGTTTAGCCATCCATTCCTTTATTGACCTAAAAAATTAGGGGGTGTCTGTTATAGCCTAAATTTCCACCATACAGGGTCAGAGAGGAAGATAGTAGAAGATGAAATCCAATCCACAACCCTAACTCAAGGTTCAGACAATTTTTTAGGGGTGTTGTTGGTCATCTATAGTGCAACTAGAAACATGTCTCTTGTCATTAGTTCAATACAAGCGATACCCTCTATAATATTCTATATTCATGTATTTTTGAACAATAAAGTGAGGGATGAGTTGATTCTTCATGGTATGAGCCTTGAAACTCACATAATTTGAGTCTCCATTGGTCTCTATAAGATATCGAAGCTCTCCCAAGCTTATTCCAAAAATGTATATAAATAAGACAAATCTTGAGCATGGGGAGGGAGAGTCATTTACATATACATATTGTTAAAATTTAAAGGTGCTTCTCTATCTACGTCAAGTGCAGTCAGTCTTCCTATCTTGGTTGAAGAGCTAAGAAAGATAAAGGAGTGAATCTACACCCAGAGGTAATAGTGTTTATGTACTTCTATCATTTAAATTAATAGATCATTGGTTTTCCCTTATGAATGTTTGTATTTCATGCATGAATGTTTAGATATGATTTATTCTTTTATATATCACGTTATATTCAAGATAGATCTAAGATTCTAACACTCGGAAGAGAAGTAGAATGACATTTTTTTTTCTTGTGTGTGGGATGTTAACACTCAGGAATTTATTTGGGATGTATCAAAGGAAACCCTAGGGTAACTATTTCAACCAAATTTAGATTGTATTATGACCTATACAACAAGAGAGGGCTGTCTCAGATGTCTAATGACTAGTGATGACTCAAAGGATTCATCAGTAAATGCATAGAGGTCATATTTTGCAATAGGACAGGTTTGTTTTTTCTTTTAAAAGGGATGGAAGGATAGACGAGGAAAAGGTACGATTGGGCAATGGAGTCAAGTCCTGAAATTCAATGTTTTTACAGTCAACAACTAGTTGGTTTCTTTCTGCATATTTGAGGCAAAATAGGTGCTATGCTCATCAAATAAATGATATGAAATGTGATATGGAAAGGAGAATAAAGTACACTAAAATATAGACATCAATCAATGTATGAATCTCCAATGCAACTTTATAATAAAGGACATGAAGATTAATTACTAAACAAATCATCAAATGAAGATGAATTCTGTAAAAGTAAGCATCAACACATAACAATCATCATAACTGTGAAAGGAGCATCAAACCTGGATTAATTCCAACCGCTTACTCTTAGAAAATGCTAGAAGAAAAACATAATCATGGAAATGATATACAAGAAACACATATTGAACAAAAACACCATGATGAATCTCAAATTTCAGAAAAAGGAAACTTCTGCATTAACTTCAAAGAAATAAACAAGTCTTATTCCCCAAGGGTCCAACCCTTCTCTAATATTGTACCATGAAATATATAGAACTATAGGTCCTTTCTATCTCACCATTTCGAACTCCAACCCCTTTCCCGAAATAGAAACAATTACAAACAGGAACTGACATGTTTTAACTGATTTTCTGCTTTTTAGGAGGCAAAATTATGAAACAATAGGCTTCAATACGCCACTTGTCATCTTACCATTTTCTCTATACCTTTTTTTCTAGAATGATTCAGATGCTTAAATTGCTATGGTATTGAGAAGACATATCAAGGTACCTATAGTAAAATTTTCAGCTCTTGATTCGCTATAATTATGGAGATACACTCTGTGGAAGATAGGATTTTTGACCAGTCCTGAAGCTAGTCAATAAACAAGTGTTTTGGGTAAAACAATCATAACTTATTCATAGAGAATACAAATGAAGTGGGACAAATTGAATTGGAAAGAGTACGGAAGGTAGTGTCTTTTGTGCGAGTTTCATAATCCAATGTTAAATATTGAGCACAGGGCATTCTATACACATTTGATCTCCTGAATAAACCATAATTGAACAAGGTCTACCATTCTCTCTATAACTTATTTTTGGGGAGGATTCAATAAGTGAAACTTGGAGAGGTTTTAGAGAATAAATTGAGTAATATTAGCTACAGGATCAGAGTATTCCAAGAATTGAAGAATTGCAAAAATTGAAGAAGTCTCAGGAAGCATTATCAGGTTCTATGTGATGGTTGGTTGATGGTGATGATTTAATGTGAAGTTTTATTATCTCTCATATATTCTTGGGTGGAAATAAGGGGAAAGGATGGAGAGTTAAACTCTCTCTTAATATTGGAGGATTGTATCTTCCTCTTGGAGTTTTATCCCTCCCTTTACATTTGGAATTTGTAGCTACCTTTGGAAGTCATTACTTCCCTTGAACAATAACTATTGATTATTTCTCATATATTGTGCATGGTGTATTGTGGTGTATTGGTGTAACTCTTATACTATTGTTCATTTC
>JASDQU010101636.1:53411-67452 GCA_032191745.1 Picea mariana
GTTTCTACTTTGTGCATTCCAGATTGAATGATGATCTTATACTTGGTGGTTATGTCATCCTTTTCATTGTCGCTGGAGTCGTCGGAATAATCCACCAATTCGGCCTGCAGAACATCTGAAACGAACGACCAATTCGGGACCGAGTCGATACTTCAAGGCGAAGTATCAGCAACGTTGTCTGAGCCTTGTCCCGAAACCTCAACACTGGCTTTGGATGCTTTTTGCGGAGCCATGGCTGGAGATTGTGATTTAGCTCTTCTGTGATAGAAATATGTATACATATAGAAGTCAGTTTGCTCAGCGATAATGTGCTCTGTGTAATGTAGAAATGAATTTTTTAAAATGCATAACAACTCTTATATATATTTGAAAACTCGGTACCTTTCAGAACAGGACTGTCAAATTATTTTTATAAATAAATTTTGCCATAAAAATACGATCTTTATTCGTCAATTTGCCCTATTTCCTCATTAATGCCATAAATTTTGGCGGTTTGAAATGTCAGTTGGCATATGGAAGAAATAAGGTTACCTCGTAAATCGTGGAAGCATCGAAACACGAGATATGTATTGATTTAGCTTAATTAATCCGGTTTTACCAACGTAATCAATATTTTGGTACTCGTTATATCAGGGATTTTACTTTAACACTTTGAACCTCTAACACCCGAGACAACGATGATCGATTTTGGTTAATAAAAACGTAATCGTGATTAGGGGCTCAATTAATTTCATAATTATTATATTCTCCATATTGCGACTCAGAGCTTCGGAAATAAGTTTCCGAGAGGTTTGCATGCTGAGTTGTGAAACCGCGAGATCACGAAAATATGACTTAATTAAAAGGGAAGATAAACTTGGATTAAGTGATTAATTAATTACGTTCATATCCTTATCGTGATTTCGCAAGTCGGGGCTTAGACTGTGTAACTTTTAAAAAAGAAAATGTCGAGTGGCGAATTGTCGACAGAAGGTTACCATGGTTTAGCTTTTTACTTTTAACCTTGACACGGGTTACTAAAATAAGGACTTCATGGTGTCGGCTATCGGGGCTGTGACAATAAACTTTGGGATTTGGTGAGTGCTGAGGTGCGAAAACTCGATGACGTTTAACTCATGGTTTAGGAAAACTCTACTCCCGTTACTGCCCTAGATGAAAAATTAGAACGATTTCATCGCTTCGTTGCTCGGGACGTGTGAACTACATGATTTATAGCATCCAACCTATGAGATCCCGAGGTAGAACAAAAAGAGGAAACATTTTTGCGAAAGGTAGGACTTGCCTCGAGAGTACAATAATCATCGTTGTTTGCGTGATAAAGCTTCAGAGATTTTGAAACTACAGAGGGAAAATACGGAAACCATCTTTCGATTTCGAGCATAAAAAATGAAAATTGTGACAAGCTGGAAAAACAAAGGTGGCTCCAACATAGGCTCCAACTAGGGATCCCGCTTTCTTGTAAGGCGGGAAGAAAAATAGACCATGTTCCAATATTGGGTAAATGGAGTCAATAGCTTCAATCTGGCGAAAAAGTTCTTGAAAACAGGGTAACGAAGGGGGAAAGAGACTTCGTTCTTTACCTTGAAAAGCTTGTTCAACTTAGATATTCTTTTTAAACTTAGTTGCAGTCCATTTCACGACTTTCCCTTTCCCGCTACTAAATTCAGTTTTTCTTTAAGACAATCAAAACGGTTCTAGGAGACCCAACAGATCTTGCGGCTATCAGCTTGCATCAAAAGAAGAAGATTATACGTTTTTAAAATGGGAAGCCCCGTCTGAATTTGAGATGTGGATCAGGTTTTAAAAAGCATTGGTTACTAGAGCAGAGTGATATTCATGTATAACAGCCTTACAAATATCTCAGATATTGCTTCACTGCCAGCGAGCCTGTTTAGTACCCCGGTGAAGTTATCTGGCCCCTTTTTACTGAATTTCCTTTCACCACTTCAGAATATATTTATGCATTTAAATGTTGAGATGAGGGCAATCATTTCTGAATTTCTTTTCATCGTCTCTTGGACTAGGTGGGGGAAATCATTTCTGAATTTCCTTTCACCACATGTCTTATAATTTTCTTTTTAGAGCACAAAGATGGGGGCAATCAGTTTGTATCAGGGCTGATATCTGTGTAATATTTTGCATTATAGGTCTGTCAACTTACTTTGATTACTCGGTACCAACCTTCCCTTGACCTTCACCACACCTTCGTTCTTAGGGGAAAAAGGGAAAATAACTTTCTCAGGGCATTCTACTTGAGCAAGCCTCAATCCTCCGATGTTGTTGAAAAACCTAGAAAAGTTAGGATCACTTTAGGCGTCTCTTTGTTTAGCAGGGGATCGAGGAGCTGTGAAGACCCGCCCTCTGTTCGTAATATGTTTTGAAGCTTACAAGGTTGAAACAAAAACTCTTATCCCTTCTTATGCGAAACGGAAAGATGCTGACTTTTCGAAAAGTAAACTCGGAGATAGAAAAGGTTTGACAGGCGGTGACTTACGGACTGAAAATACAGAGGTCAAAATTTTTTGAAACTGACTCTTGTAGATCTTTTTTTGAGGATACTTTACTTTGACCGACTGCTTTTTTAAATTTGGTGAATTATTTAATTTGTTTTAACTTCTGATCAAACACAGAAACAATTTTGTTATTTATTAGTTCATATGATATTGTTGTTTGAATGACGTTAACCTCGGATTCTTTTAATATTCCTTTAAAACATGTCCTTTAGGAAAACTCATCTATACCTTTTCGTTTCAATTTCTTTGCAAAATATCAAATTTCTTGGATATCACCTGTTTAGGCTGATTTATTTCTGAGACTAACTTTCGGTTTACTTTTCCTGTCGTTTTGTGTGTAGCTAGAATCCTGTAAGAGGCAAATACGAAGATTATCTGAAATGTGTCGAAAGTTCATGAACGAAAAAAAAAGAAAATCAAGAGCAATGTTTAAATGAAAAATATATATATGTACACAAAATATATATAAAATAAATTTATTTATTTATTTATTTTTAAATCTGACGACTGTTACGTCATTTAGTGATTTAGATACCGCCCATTGACAAGGGCGTTGAGGACTTCACCGTCTATGTTTTCCAGTAAGAAAGAATTTTTTCCTTCCAAAGCCGAGACCCTGAATGGCCCATACCAGAGGTGGTCAAATTTACCATGTTTTGCCACTTCTTCCTTTCTTGCATCCCACCTTAACACTAAATCACCTCGGAGGAAATCTTTGTCCTTTGCTTTGTGGTCGAATAATGCCTTCATATCATCTTGGTATTTCTGGAGCTTCTCATCTACTTCGACTCTATGCTGTTGAACCTCAATCAACTGATTTATCCTTCTGGTGACATGATTGGGTTCTTCATTTTGATCTTGCCATAACTTCATCACTGGGAGCACTAGATTTATAGGTAGCACAACATCGGTCCCATATACCATCTGAAAAGGTGAAATGCCGATCGACCTTTTTGTGCTTATGCGATTCGCCCACAATGTGTATTTTAAGTGCACATGCCAAGACCTTTTATTTTCATCCAATACTTTCTTGATTATATTTACTAGGCTCTTGTTAGATGATTTGGCTAATCCATTTCCTTGGGGGTAATATGATGTGGAATGGCCGAGAACGATGTTATACTTCTGACAGAAGCTTATCATAGCCATATATTTAAAGGCTTGGGCATTGTCTGTAACTATCTTTCGGGGGCAATCGAATCTTGACAAAATATTGTCTTCTAAGAAATCGATTACCATCGAGTCTGTTTCCCTTTTGGTTGGAATGGCTTCCACCCACTTAGTAAAATAATATGTTGCTATTAAGATCCACTTGTGTTGAGCACTGGAATGGGGGTTAATCTCGCCTATGAAGTCTAGACCCCATTGCTTAAATGGGGCTTCAGTTTTGACTGGAACCAGAGGCAGTGTCAAGAGCTTCTGTTTACCTGCGAATAGTTGACAAGGGTTGTAGGCTCGGACTTTGCCATTGACGTCCGAAAAGAGTTTTGGACAGTAGTACCCAGCCCTCAGAATTTTATAAGCTGTAGCTCTCCAAGCGTGATTCCCCCCACAGATTCCCTCATGAAATTCGTCTATAACCTGCTGAGTTTCCGATTTGACTAAACAGACTAACAAGAAACCGAGTGGATCTTTCCAATATAGCTGACTTTCGGCGATACAATATTTAACTGCATGGAGTTTTAAAGTTCTGGATTTAGATGGTGATAGCTCATTTGGGCATTTTAGAGTTAGCAGGTATGACACTATGTCTCTGTACCAGCTTGACATTATGAACTTCTCTTCGATCTTGTTTGGACCTGTTTCCTCATTTAGCTCGTTTAGGTTCGTGTCTTCATCGCCTTCCTGCAGGCAATTGATATCTAGGGCTCTGAAATTTGACTTAGCTAAGAGTTTGGCCAGGCCTTGCCCTTTTATCAATTTGGTTGGTTTGACTTCCAGATCAAATTCTTGGATTTTGGCGAGCCATCGCCCTCTTTTTCCATCGTTGTCTGGTTGTACCAATATAACTTTCACAGAACTGGTAGGCACGTATGCAATTATCTTTGAGTGTAGTACATACGTTCTGAATGCCTTTAATGCTTTTACCATGGCGTAAGCCTGTTTTTCTATTATATCATACTTCAGTTCCGCATCTCTAAGGCTCTTGCTGAAAAAGGCGATCGGTTGCTCGAATCCTTCTTCGTTCTTTTGTAGGAGCATCGTGGCGATAGTGTGTTCGGAGGCAAATGAAAAAATAAGAAAATCTTTCAAATAATCTGGGCTTGCTAACACAGGTGCCTCGCTTATGACTTTATTAATATGTGCGAATGATGCTCTGGCCTTGGTCATCCATTTTACTTCGCTGTCCTTCTTCAACATACCTATGATCAATTTTACAATCTCAGCGAAATTCGGGATAAACCTTCGTAAAAAAATTATTTTACCTAAGAAAGATTGAATTTATTTTACATTTCTAGGAATATTTATAGTATCTATTGCTTCAATCCTCTTAGGATCAATCCTGATTCCATCCCTAGATACGATATGACCCAACAGATTACCTTCCCGCATGGCGAAATGTGATTTCTTTGGGTTTAAAGATAGACCAAACCTGTGGCATTTTTTGAAAGTCTGTTTAAGATGTGTCAAGTGTTCTTTGTCGGTTTTAGAGAAAATCATCAAATTGTCGAGGTAGATGACTACGAACTTATCCCTTTCTCCTACAAAAGCAATGTCCATAGCGCGCTGGAATGTGGCCCCTGCATTCATCAAACCGAAGGCATTTTTTCATACATGAACATACCCCATGGTGTGGTGAAAGCAGTTTTTTCCCTATCTTGTTCATTTATGGTGATTTGATTATAACCAGAGAACCCGTCGATCATAGACATTCGATTTGATCCGACTACCTTTTCTAGCACATGGTCCATTTTGGGTAGCGGATAGTTGTCCTTAAGAGACGACTTATTTAAGTTTCAGAAATCCATGCACAGTCTAATTTCCCCATTCTTTTTCTTGACCAGGACCAGATTTGCYACCCAATCTGAGTATCTCAGAGGTATGATTATTTTCACRTCTAAAAGTTTCTTGACTTCTTTTTCGATCACAGGTAACAAAATGGGGTTGATCTGTCTAATATTTTTCCTAAATGGTTTGACCCCAGGCTTCAAAGGTATATTGTGATCAATTACGGAAGTGTCATATGTTCTTAACTCCTCATAAGACCAGGCRAAAACATCCTTGTACCGTCTGAGTAGGTMTTTATACTTACTTTTTATTTCAGGAGAAAGGAACTTTGATATTTTTACTATCCTGGATTTTGCTTCAGTTCCTATATCACAGTCCTCCACTTCTTCTAGTTGGGGTTGTAAAGTGGACTTTACAGGTATGTCGTTCTGATCAAAAAGTCTTTCCAAAGGAATCAATCCTTTCGGAATTTGGTTGTTTTTAAGGACTAGCATACGATGATCCACGATTTTTTCTCGGAAAACTTCAAGATCCTCTCCTTCCTGCATGATCCACATCGGGTCATTTTGATTTTCTTGGTCTGCACGAGTTTCGGAGAATTCACCCACCGCTTCAAGAAATTTCTTAATTTGTTCATCATCCTCAAAGACCTGCCAGTGTTGGATATTGTCTGGTATAGATGGTCTGTGTCTGATTTAGATGTGATACTTCAATTTGAAAGTTGTGGGAGGAGAGAAGGTCGAAGCTGCTTTAGCCAATGCATCAACATGTAAATTCTTTGCACATGGGATAAAGTGGACATTTATGGATGAGAAAAAGTTTTCCATGAGATCCCAGGCACAATTCCTATATGTTCTTAATCTAGGATGCTTGGCTAGGTACTGTCGGTTTATTTGTTTGACTATTAACTCTGCATCTCCGTATACCTCTAAGTTATTTATCTTTAGCTTCTTGGTAGCCTCTAATCCTAAGACCAACGCTTTGTATTCACATACGTTATTAGTGTAATCTATATCCCACTGTAGTCTATAAGAAAAAGGAACCACGAACTTTCCTTCGGGAGCCACTAAAAGCACTCCTGCACCAGCCCCTTCACGAGATGAGGCACCGTCAAAATACATTTTCCAGACACTGGTGCTAGACAGATCCTCTGTCATATAAATTGACTCCTCCTGCTCTATATCATTTTCCTCCGGACAACCATCTAAACCATCATCAAAAGATAAAATACAATTTCCTAAATCTTGATCCGCAATATAAATAGGGAAATTGTTCAGGTTTTGAGGGTCGCTTACTGTATAGGCTAATCTCGTTTCTCTGTACAACCGATAAAATGAACACCAAACACAGGAATTGTAGCAAACGTCATATCCAATTGAAGAGAACCCCCCAGCTTGGCTCCCCATGACCTAGACAATAGCAAGCCATACTTAGGGGGAATATCTGCAATAACCACATCCATCAGGATACTTTTAACCGGGACCTGTGCTAGGGTAACTACTAATTCCTTTATCATTCCCATGCACTTAACCCTGCTCGAGTCAAAAGAGTAAAGATCTCCATAAGGTCTGGTGATCTGGAGGCCCAATTTGTCCATGATAATCTTAGGCATAACATTATGTGAGGCTCCGGAGTCTAACATGAAATTATGCAGTAATTGATCATATACATTTAAAGTGATATAAAAGGGAGCGATAGTATCTTTGGTCCCTTCAAAATGTGGACCAAAAGTGATGTTAGGTTTGTCATTTAAAACATCAGACTAGCTTTTGAGTTCTGAGACACCCATCGCTTTGGTAATTTGCTTCCGATAAACGAGGTTTTTTGCTAATTCTACCAAAGGGATCGGTATCTTAATTTTACTTATCTCATTTTCAAAACTGAAAGCTCCGCTCACCTTGTCTGTTTCTTTGGTTGAGACTTCCAAATTCTTCCTTTCCGACTTATTCATCTGGATCGCTTTATTACTCATGGTCCTGGTTGAAGACGTAATTTTATTGGCTGTTTCGATTCCTCGTGCTTGGGTCTCAACTTTTTCCACTTCAGACTCTTGTGGGCTTACTACTTTCGTATTATTGTTGGGTAATAAATTCTCTTCTGAGGTAGGCTCATAAATTTGACCTCTTTGAAGGATTTTCTTGGGTTGAGCCATTGAGATGGGCTTACTCTTAGATCTTAAGTTGTATTTGGGTTGAAACTCAACCATTATCATCTCCGTTTCTTGTTGAGATTCACAAAGGTCAGTATGATCACTTTCTTCACCCTTATTCGATGGTTGTTGAGTGCCTAATGATTTCTCATAATCTTTTCTAGTTAGATACGGTTGTGTGCAGTCATCATCGAAGTTCATGACATCATTATCCGAATCTCCGAAGTCTTGAAAATCGTTCGCTCCTATAAAATTTTCATTCTTTAAGGGAGCTTGTATTTTTTTATCTTCATTTTTTATTTGTCTTTGCTGGTTCGGGGGGTTGGGGTTCTTCTTGAAATCATTTTTTGGGAAAGAATTAGCTTTGGCCTGTTCGAGCTCCATTCTGGATATTTTATTAGACAGTTCTTTAATTACTCTGTCCATATCTTCTACCCTTTCATCTGTGGATCTATTAGACCCTGACGAACCAGCTTGTTCTATGAAACATTTAGTTTCTCAGTTTCCAGTTTCTACTTTATCTTTAAGCTTACCCGAAGCCATCATATTAGACTCGATTTCTACTGCATCATCCTGCATTCGATTTAGGGTGGCTCCCCTTCTTTCTCGCAAAAGGAGTGCAAAATCCGGTTCGAAAGCCCCGACGAAAGTTACTTTGGCCGCAGGTTGGGACAGTTTAACCTCGGCTGGGATTTTTTTATACAGTTTGTTGAATATTTGAATAAATTCCATGACTTTTTTTGAATTCCTTTTTCTCAAAGACCCAAATTCGGTTAAATAATATAGATGATCTTTTCTCTCGCCCCATTGTCTGAGGAAAGCATCTTCCAAGGCATCATAAGACAAGATAGATGCTGCAGGTAGGCTTCGAAACCAAGTTCGGACCTAACCTTCGAAGGCTTGGACAAGAAGTCTCGAATATACGTCCTCATTCTTGATACCTAGGATATATGCGAATTGGTCAAAGAAATTATTATGTTCGGCCACAGTTAGATCCCCTTCCTCGATGAATTTTGGTAAAATTTTTATGTAATTTTCGGGAAGGTCATGTAGAGGGATGGGCAATACTAAGGGATCATATCTAGCTGCAACTTTCGTAAACACTTTGGGAGGGGGGGTAGGCCCTTGGCCTCCGACTCCTCCTAGAGGGGCTCCTTCCCCTCCTCCTCCGATAAACCCTCCACCTCCTCCTCCGGCGGCTGCCATTGTTATTTGTGGGAAGTTGTAAAGGGGGTTTTGGAAAATTAAAAGTGAATCTTTATTCTCTTCGCGAAGAGGAAAATCCGACTAGGAAAGATAAGGAACACGAGGACTCGGTTTCTCGGATTTGCACGAGACAAAATTAGGAGAACCGACAGGTGTGGAGACCGAATGTGTAACACACTCTTCAGAATTTGGTGAGGTTGGGAAATTTAACTAAAGGAAAGATGGTATGCCAACTGCAAACGAACTTTCAAGAGGGCCCTTTCCTTTGTGTACTAAAGGGATTGTCAGATGACTCCTAACTTGGAGTAGTTTGGCATTAAAACTTTAATATCAAAGAGGGGACTGTGTGAAGTTGAGGGTTCATAAGAACTCTTAGTCTTCATTTGTAGGGTTTTAAGTTTGTAAACTACAGCAGTTGGCTTAAGAGAGCTTCTCGCCTTCAGAATCTTCTTGGGATCGGTAATGGGCGTAATCTGCTTACCATCCAGGTTTTGTCTGGTATTCCTTCGACTGGATGCCAGTCTATTATTCATAGAGTTTCCAAGTGAAAGATTGAAAATCCTTAAAAAGGTGTGTACTCTTTGTTCACTATCAAAGGGTAACACTTTCAACAAAACACAAATGTCGTTTTCCTAGGGAGAAAGATTTCGTAACTTCGGTCCCTGGCAACGGTGCCAAATTGTTGTCACTCGAAACTGAAATTTGGGTTGCATGCAAATCATTCTCGAGGCAACCTCGAACCACTTTGGATTGGAAGCTGCCCCTCTCAACCCGAGAGGGATCTCTCAGATAATGTCACAATATGATCTTCAGTAAGCGTAAAATGGTGGGCATATTTATGGGTAAATGATAGTTTTGGATTTTTTAAGTTTGGGGGTTGGACCAGGGAAACAGTCCATTAGGCATGGAGTCAAGTGAAAACTGAAGAAAGGAGATAATAGCAGTGATCGTATAACTTGCGGAAAATGAGGCAAAGTAAGTCTATCTTTCAGCGATTGATAATCATGATGCGGCAGTAGAAAAAGAAAAGAAAAGGCCATCACAGTGAAAGCATCTATCAAGGATGAATTTTCACTACAACTTTAGAGGAAAAAAAAACAGAAGGCTGATAACTAGATGCAGAGCGCTTATCTTGAACAAATTCTGACCAGTCACCATAGAACACAACACATATATATCAACTGTGTGTAAGGAGCATATAAAATGAATTCCAAACAAATTTTAACACAGCTGAAATGAGGAAGAGATAAACAATATGATAATGACAACAGGGAGAACATACTGAAAGAATCGACCATGATGAATCTCACAGTCTCAAGTAAATATGTCTTCTGTATTACTCCATTCTTGTCTTACAAAATAACTTAGCTTACAAAAAGAGCCCCTCTTCGAAAGAGGATTTCCCCAGCTCGGCCCCCCCTTCGTTGGCCTCCTCCAACGATTATTTCACTAATCGCCTTTGGCGATACGTTACATAAATCAGTTTTTAAAAGAAATAAATTAAACATAAACGGTTTGTCTTCTGGAATTCCACAACTTCCAGATGCTCTTCCGTTACTAATCATTTTGGCAAGTGGGGTGGATTATCGCTTTGTATGGTTTAACTTTAATGCAGAGTTCTCATCGCTTTACAAAGAATTTGGAGGTTATTATAACAAAAATGCATACTATAAAAAAAATAAAATTCATTCGAATCTAAATTTCAACTTCGTAACTGTGGGCACCCATATATGAGTTCGAATCTATAGAATTCAACGCTTATCAAGATTCAAAATGGTTGGAGATCAAACTGACTTGCAATGGAAAATGCAGGTTCAAATTATTTGCCTCCAAAAATCACTTTAGTAATCAGTTTGTTGGCTTGATCGGTCCCATGAACTCCATCCCAAATGATATATGAGGCCGGATCAGCATAGGCTTCGGCCTTCACAAGATTTCCATTGATAGTCCCCGTGCTTCCAGATCCTGTGTCGTTATATTGGAACCACCAACGTTTTTTGTTGAAAGACACGTACTGCAGTCATCGAGGGATATATCTCCCCAGAATTGGAGGATGGAATATACTTGGTTAGAACTTTGACCATGCTCTGAAACTTTAAACCTGCTCTGGGATGTGTCCTCAACGTTGTCCAGATGAAGACTACTTGATGCTGCATTCACATTGCTCATGAACTTACTATATTTTGTATAGTTAGCGATCCAGTTGCAAATAGGAGGCAAATACCACTCAAAGTTTCCCACAGAATTCAATTTACATGATTATAGTTTCTTTAAAAACAAGCACGATCCATGCATATTATACTATCAAAATTTCGCGACCAACACAAGAGAGCCTTTTTCCCAAGCTATCTTAAGCACAATAATATGGGTAAATCTATATTCATCCTTGTAGATTAAGGAATGAAGAATGCGCGAAGTCAAATCTCTTCATAATCTAGATAACCACCAGTTCCTTCTATGGTGAAGAAGCTAAAAAATCAAAATCTTCCACCTTTATCTATCACTTGATAAGGAAGGTAGGAAAGATTAGTATATAATGACAATGATTTTAAAAATGAGAAATCAAATATTCTTCGACTGTGATATCTCAGGCCCATAACTCTGAAGAAAAGTAGTACAATGTACAATCCCACCAAATCAGAGGAAGCCACCTGAATATGATAAACAAGGAAACATTGTGTCAACAATAAATGCCCAACAGAATAAAACCATCACTTTACGATTTCAAGAAAATAATAGGTCAAGGTTTGGATATCTTGCTTCAGAAATAATCCCAGTCACTCTGTACTGAAAACTACCCAGCCTTATCCGGATGGTGTCTGAGGGCATCTTTTCAATAAGCCTTCTTGATCTCAGTTGCGGTACTGGAAGCCTCAACGTGCAAGATCAAATAATGATCCAAAGGATTTTCTCTTTTCATTTCTTCTTCTGCTTTGGCAAGTTGTTCACAAGCTTGTCTAAGATCTTGTGTGTTGGTGCTTAAGTTTCCCAATCTCCCTGGTTGGCTTTCTTTGCTCTGTTGCTGGCTCTCTAGGAGTGTTGTAAGCTTCTGCAGATCAATGGTTGCTTTTCCATAATCTCGTACAATCTCGTGTAATGTGGCTCTCCGAGAAATAGTAGTGAGAGACCTCAGAACACAAACTTTCTTCCCAAAAGGCCCTACAAGTCCTTCAGCAAATCTGATGCAAGTTATAGATAATTGGAAATAAGAAGTGATCCTCAAACACATTTGGGATGAAAATACTGAGTAGAGCAATTTTCGAAATCTGTTACAACATAGGCTCCATCTAGGGATGGTACTTTCCCGTAAAGTGCCAAGAATAGTAGACCAGGTGCCTTCATCCATTGGGCGACCCAAACGCGAAAGTTGTAACCTATAGCCTATGCCACCTTAGTTTTAGTAAAACCCATAGAGGAGAAACTCCTGATATACCCCGAGTTATACCTGGATCAAAAACATTGAAATGCCTTTTCTGAAGGGAATCCAACAAAATCCGACAAGGTACTGCAGGTAAGAGCACGGGTAGTGTAGCTTTAGCTACCACGTCTGAAAGTTCTTGAGCCATTTCCAAATGTGCATTTGTAGTAGCTGCAATTTCAAACATGGAATTTTCTAGGGCTTCACTGTATTCTCCTCTATATAGATCTTCTTGTGACGATCCACGTTTAGCCGCAATATCATGTGGAATGTATGAGCGTCATCGACTCGCATGATACGGTGTGGCTCTGAGGAAGAGGACAAGGCTGCTTGCTTTTCCATTATGGGAAACAACATGATCTGTAGTGGTCGACTGGATTCTCCCAGCCTGAAGTGTGAGGTACAAGAGGACAGAAGCAGTGTTCTCTGAATACTGTTCTAAGTCGGCAAGAGTCATGGAGTGCTTTCTGTCTTTGAATCTGCAATCCGTGCCTCAATGGACCATTTAAACCATTGTTTGCTTAGTTTATGCTCATGAATAATCGATGCTAAAGACTGTGCCACGGGATGCTCAATGACGTTATTCTTATAAATATTATATATTGTATCACGCCACCAAAGAAGTCATATCAATGCCAATTTAGCATCTGAAACATTGTCCCTAATTGTTGTTTCCATATTGAATGCGCGCAATGCAAAAGCTGCTTTTCGCAGGCTTGCCGGTAGGTGCAACAGATAAAGATAATTTTCATAATCATATGAATGCACTTGTTGCACACAATATGAGAAGGCAGTCAGCAAACTATTCGAAGAATAAGTTCCATTCATGTAATTAGCAAGAACCTATGATGCTTTAATTCTATATCAATCCACCTCATGAGATTATGAACAGAAACGAGGTCTTCAACCAACCTTTGCTGTGAAGTGTCCCGCCAGATTGCTACAAGATTTTATCTTTTCTTCAGATTGATAGGGCACCATGAAAGCCGTAATTCTGAGTTCTCCTACCAGTGAAATCACCATCGAAAACTTTTAATGGAGTCACCAACGCATGTGCAACCAATATTTTCCTATGACCAACTACTCAACTAGGCCTTAGGACTATGAAAATGTCATTCTCCCAGGGATAGATATCAACTTCGATTCCCCGGCAACGGCGCCAAAAAGATGTTGTTCCAGAGTCTGTACTTAAGGCTTAGAAGTACAGTGTCTAGGTATCCGAAAGTGGGTAAAGGGTGGAGAAGAGAGAAACGTCAACCTTCAACAAAGGAAACTAGGGAAGATTTCTACATTGGCATTGTCTAGCTTCCAACTGTTCCTGGATGGTTATATCTTGTTCAATCACTACCCATGAACATTCGAGTTCAACTCGGGTAGTGGTTATTTTGAGAATAGTATCGAAAAGGTTTAAGGCAATGTGTGTTTGATTTGATAATCCAGGTTCGATATTAGCCTGTGTTGGTTCCGGGACAGTCATGGAGGAACAGTAAAAGAAAAAAAAATTTAGAGAGAAATTAAGTGTTGTCTCAATTTGGTCGTATAAAAGAGAATTTACGTTTTCGGAAATAAAACGGGATGCAAATCAAAGGCTCTTTCCCGTAACTAAGTTATATCTTAATAAAATGTATGAGGTGGGGGGGAAAACATTTAGCTGTCTATGATGTAAGGCTCCTATCAAGGGAGAATCTCACGTATAAACAGGAGAGGAAAACTGTAAGGAAATAACCAATGTAGCATAGAATATATGTAGAATTCTGAAAGTGTTGACTGGTCTTACACCCGCTGATAGCTGGTATAGAGGAAAAA
>JASDQU010101636.1:81273-110387 GCA_032191745.1 Picea mariana
ATTTTGAAACTACAGAGGGAAAATATGGAAACCATCTTTTGATTTCGAGCATAAAAAATGAAAATTGTGACAAGCGGGAAAAACAAAGGCGGCTCCAACACCACCCAACAAAACTTCTGGTGGATCAGTGCTAGTAGGTTTCCGCATCAGTGATAATTCTGAAGAAGAGTCATCCGGAAAGATTCCTTGACACTCGCGGCGGAGATGCCCATCTGTCTTCACCTAGTGCACCTGAACAATACCCCCAGAAAATCGAGAGTCTGCGTACGAAAACCCCCACCACTACAGTTCCATCACTTCCAAGAGACTCACATGTAATCTTATTAAATTGCGTCTAATAAATGTAAAAGATAAATTTTCCATCATTCTTCTTCACACAAAGAATTGGTACTCTCAATGAGAAAATACTAAGCTAAATATAACATTTATGAATCAAATCTTAGAGTAGCATTTCCAATTCTAATAGTTATAATGTGCTAATCCTTTATGGATCCTTCCTTTGAAAAAGACTCAAATCCAAGAACATGGTTTACTATATATAAAGTCCACCTTCCTCTTGGGAGGAAATCCAAATAATGCATTTGGAAATACATCTTTAAACTTGTGAAAATAGGGAAGTTTTCTAACTTTAAACATTAAAATCATTAGATGTTCAAACACATATTTTTGAATATTTTGAAAATCTTAATCAAACTTCTCTTAACTTGCAAGGATGAAATTTTAATRTATGGATATGATCCTTAGAATTCCTTGAACCAATCTTGCATTCACTTCATCATCAATAAAATTATAATTCTTATTATAGTAATTAACTTAACTTTGACATGATGTGGCTCCCTTATGAAGACATCATAAGATCCAAAGAAAATATTTTCAAAACAACATAAGTGGGATTCCATTAATCTCTATTGGAAATTCTTTCATTGCATCACTTACTATCCTCTTAGATATAGTGGTTACATAAATGATCGAAGGCCTCTTATACATAATTGACTTAAGGTTGTGAATTTTAACCAATTAAGCGTAATGTAATTGTGACTAGCTCTAGAATTATTTCAAATTGAAAAATATTAAATATGATCTTACCTTGGCCCTGGATCATGGTGGATTGGTGATGTATATGGAAGTTCTTCAATACCACATAATTCCTAGGTGCACACGTCACATTCATCATGGAAAATTATTCTTAAACATTGATAAGTGCTTTTGAATATCTTTTTTCTTGAAATACCCTTCTCAAATATGAAACAACATAATGGATGTGGCTTCATTCATGATGTCCATTAAGATGTTTTATACTTTTTAGTAGGTTGGATAAGTTAAATAACATTTTTTTAAGTAAATGGATATCTTAAAACTTTTAATCTTCTTTTGCATTTCTCCTTCATCTCATCCTTCTACTTCTTATGCAAGTCTTATGAATCTTGTTCATCCTTTTACTTCTTATGGAAATATTATCAATGTTGTTCTTAATCCTCATAAGAAATAGCATTATGAACTATTTCATCTAAAGTCCAAGCTCTATGATTTTGATAATCTTTGAATATGAAGGATGTGACCCACTAAGTAAGTTGCTCACCTTCATATCCTCATGTTTTTTATATATTAAAAAAAATCCATAAAGTTTTTCTCATATTCATTAATAGTCAAGAACCGTAATTTTTTTTCTTGTCTAATCTTCAATTCCATATCAATTATGTGCTCATTTTGCTTACAAAACACTTTCTCTATGTGAAACCCCTTTCACTTATCTCTTCACTATGTGAAACCTCTTTCACTTATCTCTTCCTCTTGTTGATAGGTGTATCATAATTTTTTTAATATGGAAGTCACCATATTCCAAGAATATAGGGATGATAAAAAGAATCCAAAAGTCATTTAATTGATTCAAAAATTTTGGAATCTCTAATTAAAGATATTTTAATCTTGGATTATATCTTCATCTTAATAATTAATTTTTTTATATTTTGTTAATCTTTAAATTATATCGTAATTAACTTTATATATTTGTGAATATTTTGAATATTTGATTAGTAGTTATTTTTTTCTTTTTAAAGCTTCAAAAACAAGTTGTATCCTTATTTGCATCTATGGATTTGATACCTTCAATTCCTCTCATTCATTGAATTCCTTAATTTATTTTATATGGAAAGTCAAATTTATTTCTACATGTTGTATGCAAATCTCTTCAATATAGATATATTCAATATAGATATATCCATGGTAGTTTTGATCATCTTGTGAATCATCCATGTTATTATTGTACTATTCAAATCAACAACTAGACTCTTTTTGAAATCATTTATGAAAAATCATAGGCCCTAGTATGTTGATATGTTACAATTTGCTTGAGCTTTTAGCATATTTTTAGCAAAATAAAAGTATAAATTGGAGGAGTATTACTTGACTTATAGTAAGGGTGGTGAAACTATGAAATATTTAGTAGTTATATTAGATTTTTCTATAATAAACTTGAAGGTGTGACCCTCTAATGAATTTTATCTTGACCTCTAGTTTATAATATACACTCATCTTCCCTTTCCATACAACCCTTAAATCTTGAATGGTGAAGGTCAATAATCATGATATGAAGCTAGAAACCTATGGATTAACAAATTATATCTATAGACAAATTGAGTGACATGTTAGGTGTGAATTTATTTATATAACTATTTGATTTTTCTCCAAAAAGAAAACATACAAGTAATTATATATCTAGAGTATAACAACACTTAATCCCACATAAGAATTATTAAGAAAATCATTTATATCATACAATCATGTAACAATGGTGAAAATACACAATCTAAAGTGCACACATTCTAAGGGGTGGGATGAAAATGGAATCCAAGACCAATGATCAAATTTAACTACACTAAAAGACACCAAAAAATAAGGAATACAATTTCAACTAAGAAAATACATGGTCATAAAAGAACCCAGATTTCCACATAAAGTGTCCAAGTAAGATCTAAAAATTGTTAAAATATTAAACTTGGAGAAATTAAAGGATAGACTAAGGTCAAATAGTATCTATATACAAAGTTCTAACTCCTCAAAACACTTTATGCATGAATCGTTCTAACTCCAAACAATTTATGCATGAATTGTTCTAACTCCTCCAAACACTTTCTGCATGAATCTTGTGTAAAATATACATAGATGTGTCCCTCTATGATTAGCCTCGAGAGTAAAAAAACATAATGAAAATCTTCATTATGAAAATAGAAAATTGTGGAATGAATCATACCAAGTTCCCTTTAAGAGGGATTACATATATAAAAAGATAACACAATTATAAGCATATACATAGATGTGTCCCTCTATGATTAGCCTCGAGAGTAAGAAAACATATTCAAAACCTTCATTATAGAAATAGAAAATTGTGTAATGAATCATACCAAGTTCCCTTTAAGAGGGATTACATATATAAAAAGATAACACAATTATAAGCATTGTTGGTAGTCACAGATACCATAAAGAATGTGGCTTGTTGCAAAGCAAATGCTCTAGTTTTAAAGAAGTTTTTAAGCATTGACAACATATTTTTAAGGATATAATAGAAAAGTATTCACAAATAATGGATGAAATTTCTCAATGTAGTATTTCATCAAATCTAATCAATATTGATGTTGATCCCATGTAAAATAGTTGCAGAATTTATACTAGACCATTGTCGGATGAATGAGTAAGTTAAAAATCCATATGAATATGCATGGATTCAATATGATGATAGGCACATCAGAATATAACTTAGAATATCAAAAGAGATAATGTTGAAGATTTGTTACACTATGAGAAATAGTGGATTTCAAATGTTTATTCTTGATCCAGGTGCATAATAGTGGCTTTCCACCTTTTTCACTAATTTAATGGTTTTCTATATTTTTGACAATTTTTCTATTTGTTTTTGGGTCCCAAACTTTTGGGGTCATTTTGAGGCCCTAAATGGTGTATTTTGGACATTAAATGGGATAGAAGTTTCCATGGCATTCCATGACCCATAGAAAAAAATTGTAATCCTCAAATAGTTCTTTCCAACAATCTATCATACACCCCAAATGGAGATCATATGCAAAAGTTGCACCCCCAAGAAGTTGACGTATCAACTAACCACATTAGGGCCCATAATAATTTTGGTGTTTCATATTCCAAGGTTAGGGTTTTTTCCTCTTTGTCTTTTAGGATTTATGATAAAATGCTCTTTTTGGCCTCTTTGTAATCATGTTTTTGTGAATGAGCATAGCCGACATCTGTTTCTCTTTAGATATAAGCTACCACCATTCTACTAGTTTGTGTTATACATTATTCTTCTATTTTATTCATTAATAGAAGTTGGGTTTCACTGTATTTTTTTTTCTCTTCTATAGTTTTTTTGTGTATCTCATTTTGTTCTCAATGTACTAAATATTAGTAGGATCAAAATGTTAGAAAAACAGGATCGTGGAGCAATAAAATAAAATAAAATGCAAAAATAAAACACAGAAGATACACAATACAATAGAGACACATATATACATGGTTCACCTAGTGTGGGCTACATCCACCAGAGAAATTTCCATGTCCTTCCTTTATTATTATCCAACAAATGAAGGGATACAACCTATAACAAACTCGTTGTAACTTCCTCTTCTTTCTCTCACAGTCTCCTCACTCATAAGACAATATTCGCAATAATACATAGCCGCAATACATTTCCCTCATAAAAGAGGGTTTCCTTCTAGCAAAAAAAACCCTAACATAACTTCTACCGTCACATATGTAACCTTATAATGAACGGTCCAGATTTACTATGAAATTACAATAAAAATTTACAATGCAATTTTTCCTTCAGGGGCTTGCTTTCCCCCAGACCCCCCAGCTAAGGGGATAGCCCCCCCTGGACCCCGCAAGGGGGGTAACCCCCACCTGCACTCCCCCACATGTAGGAGTGTACATTCTTTTGAGGTGTAAAGTCTTCATGGGGTATAAACACGATTGAAAACAAAGACCTTTGAATCAGGAAGATAATCAGGCTCCACAACCAACATCATAGTAGTCTACTCCTTGTTATTTCTCTATGCATGTCTTTGAGAAGGTCAAAGCATAAAGAGTTGGGTATTGAGCTAGTTTCACTTGGGGATGACCACTCTCACCAGCCCAAGAAACCTCCCATGATATAAGAAAAGAGAGATAATGGAGCAGAAGATGCTTTCAAAATGTTTCTTGAGGATTCACTCATGTGACAATGGAATGAGATGATGGAAAAATTTTCCCGGATCCTTCGATGATTTCCAATGATAGGCGAGGCACCTTCAACAAGTATCGATTTCATAGGTGCAACACTCTTTAAGGTACAATACATTTTTGATATCCCCTTATTTGAAGGCAAGATAGATGCATACTCTTTGGAGAAATGGATAAATATATTAGAAGGGTATTACTTTGAGAAATGGATAAATATATTAGAAGGAGTTTTACCTTGTGAGAACTATAATGATCAGTAAACAAGATGGATGACTCTAAGCCAATAAAGAGACCAAATGGTGCTAGAGTACACTAACATTTTCCATACCTTATGATCAAAGTTGGGTATCAGAGACTCTGAGCGACACTTGGTTATGGAGTACCACAGTGGAATACACAGGTACATCGAAACAGTGTTTGATTTATTGTACATCTCCTCACTAGGAGCCACTTATTGATATGCTCTCAAAATCAAGCAGAAATTTAAGAAGTAAAATAAGTGGGAGTTCAGGTCTGCAAATTTGCAACAACAAAAGCATGGAAAATGTATCCCTAACTCATATAACAAGGGACAAAGCAAGGAAGTCTAACCTCAAGACAAACATTCTAATTTGTAGATAAATAAGGGAAATGCGAAGATAAAGGATACTGGAAAATGGTGTGAATTCCAAAAAATCCCCTAGCACAATACTGATGAATATTGCTAAAAACAATCATTGTTGGTATATCTTAAAGAAAAACAGTCATACCTCAACTCATAATTTGATTCGAAGCAGGATAATGAAAATTTGATCAGAGATTCAGATCCTAATTCTACCATTGTAACTAAAAATATCCAACCAAATGAGTTAGAGGATCTTGAGGAAGGGGATCACCTCTTCCATTCATAGATGTGGGTGAATGGAACCCCACTACATTTCATTGTTGATAGAGAGAGCCAGAAGAACCTAATCTCAACCAAGATAATCAAGATATTGAATCTTCCAACAATGCCACACCCCATGTTACACATTATTTTTTTCACCCTCTTGACCACTGATGAGATTTGTATCGCCTATTAGAAGAAAGATCATTTTCCCTATTCCCTGATAGATGTCGAAGAAATAAAAATTTCCTTGAGAGATGAATTATCTTTTCCTTATTACAAAACCTTGTAAATAAGGATTGTCGCACCTTTCTCAGTGTTAAGGGTGAGACAATTTAGAATTGACGCATGTTGTACCACAGCGGCCTATGACATCGTCACAGATTGCTCAGTGTTAAGGGTGCGATGATGTTTGAACAAAGGAAAAATGAGAAATTTCTCGAAGGTTCTAGAATAGAATCTTTGAAAGGATGAGGTGGCCTCCGATCGGTTTGGATCTCACATTCTTTTCTGATTTAGTGGGATCATCCTAATCCCTTCATTCCTTCTCATTCACTCTATATAAGGAAGGATCTCTCATGAGAATAGTTAGTCTAGCTTATGTGTGAAGAATTCTTCTAAATATTGTGCTTGTGATAAATTTTCTTTATCTTTCCAAGTCAGGTTGTGTGTAGTCTTCATAAAAATCATTGGAGAAAGAGGTGTGTGTGTTGAGGAAAAGGGTCATTGGAAGGGACCTTGCAACATCAAGGCACATGTTGTATTCTCGACTTTCATCAATTTATAATACATTAATACATTTCTTTCCTATAAAAGTGTCTCCATTTTTATTGCATAAATCCTTTATCTTATGCATTGGTTCCATTAGAATATATATATCGTTGCTCTTTCTTTGTTGGTTTGTGTTTCTCAAAAGGTTCAACTTCCCACAAACCTTGATATGGAACAAGGACGACACTAGCAAGGATCAAACAACGTTTAAACGATATGTCGTTTATCCTTCATTAAGCTAGTATATATTACAATGGAAACCTAAGGAAAAGTTTGTATTTTGTCATGTTTTGTTCTAATTTCTAGTTGAAGTTAGGGAGATTAGTTCATGTCAACACTTACCAATTCGTCCAATAACAAAATTGGCGACCATACTGGGGACGTGCTCTTTTGGTCTTTTGCTTCTTTCCTGCTTTTGGATTGCCTATTTTTTTTTTTTTTCATTCTTTGAGTCACTAGGTGATCCAAGTTGACTCTCAGGTCCTGAAAGTTAACTAAAAAACCCTGTCATCTTTTTACATTTTCCTAAGTTTTAGTATTTGACATACCCTACTATGAGAAACAATGCGACATCGTCGCACTGTGTCTTTCATTCTCTTGCGACAATACTTGAAAGTCGCACCGTGACACATTGTGACCTGCGACAATTGTGAGAAATGTTTAGGTGACAACCTTTTTCTTTTCCCAGATTGTTTATAATTTCTTCGAGTGGATTGTTTGGCTCTATTTGATTATTGTTCATAGTTTGGTTTGCAATTTTTAATTGATCTTGATCATTTTTCAAGTTTTGAAATTATTTAACATAGGCTTCAAGATCTATCTTTCACTTGTTTATGCAAGGGTATAATCTATGGATTTCATCCTTGAGTGCTTGTCAGTCAAGTTATTAATGATATTTTCTGAGTTTTTGATTTTTGTTGATTAGAAAACGAACTTTGATTTCATTAATTAAACAAACAAGTTTTCTTGATTTTCCACTTTTGGTTGTATTGTGAATTAAGTTTGGGGAATTGCGTTGTTAATGCATTCATTTTCTTGAAAAGATTTTTCTTTATTTTTTGTTTAGATCTCTTCTTTTATTAAAAAGAAAAAGGATTGAAAATTATCTTTCTTTCGTAGTGTTTACAAAGAATCATTTTTGCATTCTAGTTTTTGTTTAAAAGAGAAATTGGAAAATTTTATTGCTTTGATTGTTTGATATTAAGATTGTTCAAAGTTTAAAGGAATTGTTATTTTGCAACTTGTTGTTTTTTGATAAAAATAAAACCTTCTCTCTTATGTAATTAGAGATAAACGAACAAAATAGTTGCATCTCATCTCTCTTTGCATATTTTTGAGTCAAGGTCAAGCACTTCATCAATTTCATCTCCACTTCCCTTTTTGAGTAAAACAACAGCCATTAAAATTAAGCATAATTTTAAAATTTATCTCGTAACTTTTCTTTTCCATAACTCTTGTACACCAACATTAGCTAGGACATAGAGCTTTGGAATAGGTTGTGAGGAATACTCTCCAAAGAATAAAAAAAAACAATAGCATCTTATGATTAGAGAGAGTTAAATTCACTTGCTACATTTTGTCCTGGGAAGCCCTTCTAACAGAAGGGTCAATCACGAGGTCGCATTAAGGTCAACAGAGTTACTAACCCTTCTTTGTTGGTCCTAGTGTAGTGAATACACATATTATTGGGGGTCACTTGAGAATAAAACCATGTGTGGGCCTTCTCGAGGAGATTTCAGGCTCATTTACCCTTCCCTTGCGTGTATATCAGACTATCGATTGCTTCCCCAGGAATCATTGTCGTAATTGGTAACCTTAGTAGCCCACATATTTAGGGTCTTTACATGAGGTTACTATGAAGGGTAAAGTCTTCATGATACCTAGAATTGACATTGGCTAAACTCACTCGGGCTCCTTGGAGGGTATACACACGATTATTTGTGGGAGCTTGCACCAGAGAGTAAGTCCGTTAAGTAGGTCGTCAACGTAAATTTTCCACCCGCTCTATCTCATCCCCTTCTTGTCTTGATATTGCGACATTGGATTTCATCACCAACTATTGATTTCAATATAAGAAGGATTGTTTGTATGTTTTTTATCTATATTTTATTAGTGAATGTTGTTTGTTTTCTCTAGTTGGCCATAGATATTTGTTATTTCATTATTGGTTGTGGCTAACATTGGCCCTCACAATTCACAAAGGATACAAGGATTGCCTCTGGAAGAACTGGAAGAATACACCCCCTTGCCTCCTAATTCACCAGAGGGTTCTTTTCCTGAACGAGTTGTCAACAACGACGAATCCTATGAGATCGGTAGTTCTACTTTGTTGATCGAATCATCACTTCCCATGAACCCACTATTGATTGTTCCCTAGGACCATGTTCTGCGCATAATAAAATCTTCAGGAAACATTATTGTTGAATACCATCCTATAATACCTTCGGGACCTTTCATAGAGTCTGACATGGATGAACCACCCTCTCCCAGTGAAATATTTAGAACCCCTATTCAAACTTTTGGAATTTTTAATCCCAATTCAATCCTAGTCCGTTCTTTGTGGAGAACTCCCTTTGGACGCGATATTTTTGATAAATTAGGTATGAGTCCAAATCAACCTACATTGCCACACGTACCTGTTACTTTTATTGATTATATAGTGCCTCCAAATCATTTTACTAGCACGAAAAGTAATATTTCTACTGTTTTAGACCAGTTGTTGGTTGGTACACATACAGTTCTTCCTATCCAGTTCACTAGATCTATAAAAGTTCCACAATTTGCACCTTTTTCTGTCGAAAGTTYGGTAACAATTCAAGATCCTATTCGAACACCACTTTCGTTTAGACCAAATCATGGATGATTTTAAGGATGAAAATTTATTTTAAAATGTAGAAATCTTGGYGAATATTACTAATCATCCATATGCCAACTATAAAATGTTTGGCGATATTTTTGTAAAAATATTCAAATTTCTAAGGATTTTATATAATTTGTATAAAATTTTGGCAATTGTTAAGGTAAAATAATTGTATCCTATAGAATTTGGGCGAATAATTTTTAGAATAACGAATCGTTTTTTGGGAAAAACCATGGAAAATTAGCCCATGAGAGAAATTTAGCCCCTAAAATGATCCCTGGACCGAATCCATCACTTCCACCTGGGTATAATTCTCTTAGTATTTATATTGCTAATCCTAACCAAGGTCAATCTAGATACCCTAGTATTTTTGTTCCACTTGGGTATAATTCTCTTAGTGGTTTTATTCCCAACTCTACCCAGGGTCTATCCGGAGGACCTAGTCTTCTTGTACAACCTGGAGGATCTAATATTCCTAGACCAAGTATCTCAAATATTATTGGAGGAACAAACCATCCTATTACTTATGGTTTTAAACTTCCTATTGGAGTATACTCATCTGGGGGGAAACCCCAAGTTGGGTGGAAATCCCAAGTTTGGGGACACAATCCATTTTGTGGGCCATCTATGCCTATATCACAATCCCAACCTTGGAATTTTCCTTTCCAAGGAAATCAACAACTGCCTGGGGGGAAAGCTACTTTAGAAAATTATTTTGTACCCTCTTATCTCGGGTAACCTTTTCTAGGCACTATAAACCCTACTTGGCGTCAAGCCTTTCAATCCAATGCCCCTTTCCAAGGTGGCATGTAGAATCAACACATTAATGTTGGTTATTTGAATCAAAATCCTCCTTTGTTGAATTTGACCGGAACATCTAACTATAATCCTCTTTTGCAAACAAATTATGGTCCTACTGGTATACCTACAGGATTACCTTTCCAAAGTTATCAGTTTCCTCAAGTTAACATGCAATTTCCATTTTTAGCTACTTTGGATTTACCGAATTTGTCTACAATTCTGAATGATCCTATCTTACATTCTCCTTTTTAGCCAGTCATACCTACCAAATTACCGTCAGACATTCCAAAGTTTGATAGTCAGTCGAGAGAAGATCCAAACAATCATGTCATGAATTTTCATCTTTGGTGTTCATCCAACTCATTTATGGATGACTCCATACGACTACGTGTTTTCCAATGCACTCTTATGGGCTCGACAGCCAAATGGTACATCAAATTGTCGAGAGGTTTCTTCAATGATTTCAATTCCTTATCCATGGATTTCCTGATGCATTACCAATTGTCGATACGGTATGAGACAGGAACGGAAATTTTAGGTTCATTTAAAAAATCCTCTTTTACTTGCATCTCAGATCATATTCATGAGTGAAGAAGGAGACAACGATTAATAGAAGTTCCTCTTCCTGATCAATTATTGGATGAGTGGTTCATAAAATCACTCATCGGTCCTATAGCTCATGATTTTTCCATGGGGGGTGTTGTCACTAAAGAAAAGGAGATCAATCACACCCAATATTTGGATCTCTTTTATTCTCAAACAGACACATTGTATGACTTGATCCCTGACACTCCTCGCTCGTCTACAAATCCAACCCCAATGCTTCTAGTTGCATATAATGTTGTTGATGGTGTTATTGGAACTTTTCATACAAAGACTCAAACAAAACAAGTCAATCATTCCAATCCCAAACCTACTACTACCAATGTACAAAATGACACTCCTCCTTCTGCCTCTCCTGGTAAAACATTTGATGTAAATATGGTCCAGTCTACGACCACCGGCAAACATCAAAATAAGAAGAAAGGGAAGGGTAAGAATAAGCTAGCGAAAAGTAATAATCTATAACAAGACAAACCAAAAACTCAATCTGTTGACAATAAAGAGAATATAAAACCTTTCTATCCTTGTCTTATTTGTGGCCAAGACCATTACATGAAAGATTGTCTGAGACGTTCATATGTTACTCGATTACTCCAGGGAACCGAGATTCCTCCTATGGCTTCCATTTTGTCACAACCTTTTCCTTCTCAACAGTAGGCCCAATTGGTTATTCATGACCAATCTTCTCCCTCTACCATTTCTTATGTTCTTATAATTACTAAATCCAAGAAAGATGACGTTGCAGTCGCTACTCAAACCAAAGATCATTCTCCTTCTAAAGAGAAGGTTGAAGATCAACCTCTTGCATTGGTGTCATCTCCCAATGGTACTATTCATCTCAAACGACCTAATCCTAATATAGTAATCTGTCTGCCTCCCAAAGGATTCATTACTAAGTCATCATTCAACCTGCATGCATGTGCAAGTCAAACTACAGTATTGTAGAAGATCTTGCATAGGAACCATATACAATGTTGACCCTCAAAGTCCTTCAAACTTTTCCTACTCAACGGAAGGCACTGTTAAAGGCTACTGCTGGAATTGATCCTACTAACACAAATTTGATAATCTTTGACTTGGAAGATCAAATCCCAAGACTCCCACATCAATTATCTTTTCAAATACAAGTAATTGTGGAAACAAAGATTATTTTTTGAACAGTTATTGATGAAGGGGATTCCACTTGCGTAATGTCTATCACCTATTGGAAATCCATTCGCTCTCCTGCCCTTACTGAGTCACATAACACATTAAAATATTTTAATGGTACATGGTATAAACCTTATGGTGTACTTCCTACATTATCTATTGTGTTAGAAGGAAAATCAGTTACTGTTGAGGTCGAAGTGTTCGATGCACCTCTCGATTACAACCTCTTACTTGGACATAGCTATATTGACACTATGCAAGTAGTTGTCTCTACTCTTTTCCATGTGATACATTTCCCTCACCAAGGTAAAGTTGTTACAGTAGATTAACTCACCTTTTCTAGTTCTGATTTGCACACTAGTAATGTTCCTTTCATAGAGAAAACACCTCTCGGTTACGAGAATGTTGGCATGGGTATTTTGAAAGATTCATCATTAATGGGAAATTTCCCCATTCCACCGCTCAATTTTCCTCCTCTCATCGCTTCTATCAACATTATTTCAACCAATGTTA
Organism: Picea mariana; assembly: GCA_032191745.1. NCBI lineage: Eukaryota > Viridiplantae > Streptophyta > Pinopsida > Pinales > Pinaceae > Picea > Picea mariana. The sequence continues at coordinate 94,062 of JASDQU010101636.1, forward strand.
GTGAAACCCATGAGTCATATGACCCTTGGATAATACCTAGCTTGGAATAATGTCATCATTATGGCGACCAAATGACACTAATTTCGGTCGAATTGGATTATCACTTTATTCAATCAGAATCTCCTTCTTATCACTCTCCCCTTGATATGTCTCTTGATCCATTTAATACGATTTTTCAAACTGACAAAATGATCATGGAATTTATGTCTGTGGAAGAAACACCATGGGATGATGGACATCATTGTTCTATCCTCTTCCTCGAACATGAGACTATCGAGAGTTACCGACGGATTTCGAATCCATCCACAATCATTAATATCCCTCCGGTTTCCAAACCAACACATGATGTTTTTTATGAAGGAAACTTGGGAAATATATCACCAACTATTCTTCTTTATATTTCGATCAAACCTGGAATTATGGAAAATGTTCACATAGGTGCTTCATGTTCTCCCAATGAGATTCAAACTTACAAGGCCCTTTTCTAAGAATTTCATGATGTCTTTGCTTGGAGTTTTGAAGAAATTCCTGGAATTGACCTAGATATTGTTGTAGATGAGATCAAGACACATCCTGACGCTAAGACCGTTCGACAATGACTTCGCCCAGTTCATCCATGAAAAGATACTACGATCAAGATTGAAGTTGAAAAACTTCTTAAAGATTATTTTATCTACCATGTAGCATTGATTGAGTGGGTTTCCACTATTGTCCCAATCATGAAGAAATAAGGAATGATATGTGTGTGTGTTGATTATAGGTATATTAATAAGTCTTTCCCTAAAGATAACTATCCAACCCATTTTTTCGACCAGATCGTCGATGAATACTCCGGAAGCAAAATCATCTCTCTGATGGACGGTTTTTCCAGCTATAATCAAATAAATATTTTACCCATAGATCAACACAAAATTGCCTTTATTTGTCCTTGGGGTACCTTCACATATTTTAAACTCCCTTTCAGTCTCAAGAATGCTGGTGCAACTTTTCAAAGAGCTATGTCTTATTGATGCAAGAGCATCATCATCAATCCCACACAGAAGGATGACTCAGCGCCATAGTGCACCTTTCTAATTTAAAAAGGAATCTACAAGCTGGCATTTTTTGTAGATCTATTTTTGAACGGATGAGTGAATAAGAGAGAAATTCTYGGGATATGAATGATCACAAGATATCTGGGAGTTTCACTCTCAATATTTAATGTAACTAAACTAGAGTAGCAGTTAGGTTTTTGGGAGTAGACAGGTAGTTGGAGGAAACCCGAGAGGACCTTTGGGATACRTAGATGCATGGCTTGCCCAAATGGGGGATGGAGTAGTATTGTTGAATAGGATATAAAATAGTTTTCTTGAGAGARATGAGACTATGTTACAGTCCAACGTACACATATTGTAATCRAACATTCATTTTAATAGAGAAAAAGAAGTTTTACTGCATACGAACTGTCTATATATGTTGATATGTTTATGAATGTCATTTGTGCTTATGAATGGATGTTGTAGATGTATGTTAAGTTTCATCTACAGGGATATATAGAATTCTCTATCTATGAGTTTGTTGGAATTGTTTCTAGGTTCTTTAGGCTGTACAAGGAGTGCACAACGGAGTATTGGAAACTCTGTAGCCGGCGCAAGGAGTGTGCATATGATTCTTGAATTGAGTTCAGGGGAGAACATGCCAAGAGGGCACACCTGAAGGATTCACAGACTCAAGGGGGAAGCCTCAAGGTTACTAAACACCTTGGAGGAGATATTGTGAAGAGGAAGGATCAAAGAGACAAAATTGTTGAGGATTCTATAGAGCTCTGCCAGGATGGCATCGAGCGAGTGCAAGGAGTGAAAAAGAGAACTTTGTTTTGAGTTCTGTGAGAGGAAATCTGTCAGAGTAGGAAGAACTTATAGAGTTACTGAATACTTTGTAGGCTCAACAAGGTGTGCTTGAGTAGAAGTTGTCAGGAGGGCACTTACACCCCTTTAAGGACGCAGAAGGGCCGAGACCCTTAAGAGATTCAGTAAATCATAAAGCTCAGTAGAGATAACACTTTGAGAAGAGAAGATGAGATCCCAGAGACCAGACTTGCAAGAAGAGAAAAGGTCGAAGCCTTTGAACACTTAGAAAATATTCTAAGTCTGAGGAGATCGAAAGCTTAGGAGGAGGAGCGACATTAGTCGTCAGATCTGCTGAAGAAAGAGATATGGACCATCAAATCATAGTCCAGACAGGAGGAACGCACAGAGGAGGATATTTGATCCCATCTGTCGGATCTGAACACGAGAACCAAAAGTCGTTGGATATGGAGGAAGTGCATGAGGTTTAACTCTTTAGAGTGTGCAGGAGGAGAGCCGACTTGCAAAGTCACGAAGTTCCGACATCATCAGGACCGTCCATCCTTACAAGAAACGTGGCAGAGATCCACGTACGTCGAAATATTTGCAAGGAAAAGAACCACAATGATCCTAACCATCCATCAGAGAGGTGCATGGTATCCTATCAACATTTCACTGACTCGCAACTTGGAGAAGTCAAAGGGAAAGCTTGTGAGAACTCGCGAAACACAAATTCGCGATTAGATCACATTCATTGATCAAGGATTAAACTGGACCATTGATTGTCTAGGGAGAATTTTGGCATTTTAGGGATTAGGAGAACGAAGGTGAAAAGTCTTTCGACCTCGTGATACGAGAAATCTCGATACGTGAAAAGGAGATCTGAGCTGTCAGATTTCGGGGATTGTGGACCGTTGATCTAGTGCTCCGAAATATCGACATTTTGAGAGTCGGGAGAATGGAGGTGAACCGCATTGATAATTCCCAATACACTAAATCCTGACGTGATTGAGATTTGAGCCACGAGTCATGATGAATGGTCACATGGACAGAGGCCAAGGGAGGAGCTAAGGAACATTAAGATATTTTTGGGATTTCAGGGGTTCAGGGAGTCAGGGTTGGCTCACTCTCAAAGTCCTAACATGAAAAATCGTGACATCCCTTTTGTGTAGGTGTTCATATCACAACCCATGGTCGTGTGGAGGTGAGGCTCATGCTTGGTGCTTAGTTGCACAAGCGGAGTTTCATAAAGGACCTGTGGATTTGTTCATGGGATTGCAGCAGGGAATCAAAGAGTTGCTTCAACTTGATAGATTGAAGAATGATCCAGTGACCGGGAGGTCAGAAGACCCTACTCAGGTGGGGCACTACATCAAGTGGTATCAAATCCATTTTGCAGAATTTATTTCAGCAGGCCGAGGAGAGAAGACATTAAAGTAGAGATATTATGATACCATCAAGTGGTATCAGAGATGATTTTTTGTCTGTATATTTCAGGCAAATGAGGTAAAAGGATATACTCTGATACACACTATCAAGTGGTATCAGAGTTGATTTTCGTCTGTAGATTTCAAGTGAAGGAGATGAAGGAGATAGTATGACTACATCGAGTAGTACCAAGTGATATCATTTTGTCTGCAGATCATAGGCAAAGGTGAGAATTTGAAAAGAGATAATCTGATAACATCAAGTAGTATCAAGATCTTGAATTTGTCTATAGACAACTTGAAAAGGGAGAAGACAGAGTATTGATTCTCTGTGGATGACGGTTGCATGTACGCAACAACAATTGGACAGTGAGGTAGGCTGCAGAAAAAAAGAAAAAAAGAAAAAAAAAATGGAAATGCTTTGTGTAATAGAATAATGCACATAATTTCTAGGAGGGAAAGCAGAGGGTGGAAATGGATACTGGAAGCCATAAGTGTGGTCAAGATAAAGACCACCAGTTGATGAAGAAAGAACGGGTAGACAAGGAGCTTAGGGAGATAAGAGAAAGGATGGAAAAGATAGCATTGAAGATGCAACATGAGACAAAGGTGTGATGGACATATGAATGGCCCTTGAAGAGGAATGTGAAGTGGCCTGTCCAAAAATTGTTGGTAGCTAGAAGGCAACAACAAGCACTAAGGAAGTGGATGAGGCATGCTGAAAACCTTAGTGACATAGAGGAGAAAGTGATTCACATATGTGAAACAGAGATTGGGAGGAATCTCAATGATGATGAGGAGAAGAGATCAGTTAAGGATCTCATAAACTACGAGGAGGGAAGAAGTAAAATTTCAAGTTTCCAAGTGGGAAATGGAAGGATATCAATGAATGATCTCATATACTGCCAACAGGGTAGTGAAGAAAGTCCAGGTTTCCATGTGGGAAACTGAGAGATATCAATTGATCCCATGAGCTTCTAGGTGGGAAGAGAAGAAATCCCTAGATCCCAGGTGGGCAAGGAAGAAGAGATGAGGCTATGTGAGAGTCTCATGAACTCAGAGGAGAGATTGGATCAACAAGAAGTGTTGATAGAGGAGGATCATAAATACATTCTAATCATTGGAGGAATTGAGGTATTCCTGCCACATAACCCAGCTGAGGCTAGAGCATGTGTTGCAGATTCAACAATAGAAGAAGGACAACCAACAATGATTATCATAGAAGAAGATGAGGAGCAGACATTGATGTTTTCCTCAATAGAGAAAGAGGAGAATTTAGTTGAATTTCTCACTCAATGGGAGAAAGATATGAAGATGTTGGAGGACTGGTTGGACAATCCGAAACCAGAAGATGGCTGCTAGGAGATGGTCATGCAGATCATAGGATAAGAGAATTCAAAAAAATTGCTCAAAAATTTCATCCCGGGAGCTAAACAAGAGATGACTGCAGCATTGGAACCTACAGAAGAAGAGGAAGAAAACAACATAAATATGTTGTATGAAGAATTGGAAACCCAGGAGAGAAAGATAAATATACAGAGTAGTCATCTCCAATAGGTCAAATTGGAAATAGGTGGAGGAGCATACCAGCCTGGGGAGAAGTTGGAGGAATTTGGAGTTGAACCAACACAAGAGGAGATGACATAAGTTAGTCTGTCATAGGAGGAAGTTGAGAAACAACTCAGTGGGGAGACTGCAGAACTAGATTCTTCAATAGAGTGGCCAACTAGTTCCATAGGAGATGAAGATAACATGGAAGTTTAGATTGATCATATTGGTGAAAAGGAGAAGAAGTACACATTTCAATGTACCCCAGAGATGGAGAAGGAAGAGCATTAAGAGGAATGGCTCAAAATTTTCATCCAAGGAGCTGAGGAAGATATAATTGTAGAATGTGAACCTACAATAGAGGAGGAAACAACAGATAGCATAGATCTTGTTGATCTGTGTGAAGAGTTGGAGACCCTGGAGAGAAGGGTAAAGATGCAAAAGAACCTTATCTAACAAGTTAGGTTGGAAATTTATAGAGAGAAAATGAAACAGAACATATTGCAGAAGGAAATCTAGCTAGCTGAGGAGCTGGATGAGGTGGTTGAGGAGATGATAAAGATGATGGTGAAATTGGCAAGGGAAGCTATCAACAGAGAAGGACAAAAACCTGCAGGAGTAGTATGGAAGAAGAGGCAGCAATAAAAAGGATCATATGAACAGCTCCAAGAGAAGGTATGGGACCCTAGAGTATCTGAACAAAAAAGCAGAGGGAGCCATGAGAAGGAGCTCATGATTTTCCTAGCCATAGAGTACTTGATGCAGTGCCCCACCTCAGCAGGGTCTGCTGACCTCTCGATCATTGGATCGGTCTTCAATCTATTGATTGGAAGTAGCTCTTTGATTCCCTGCTGGAATCCCATGAACAAATCCACAGGTCCTTTAGGAAACTCTGCCTATGCGACTAAACACCAAGCGCGAGCCTCACCTCCACATGACCACGGGTTGTGATCCGCATGCCTACACAAAAGGCGCGTCACGATTTCACGTGTCAGGACTTTGCGAGAAAACCAACCCTGACTCCCCGAACCCCCGAAATCCTGGAAATATCTTAACGTTCCTTATATCCTCCCTTGGCCTCCATCCATGTGACCATTCATCATGACCCGGGGCTCAACTCTCAAGCACGTTAGGATTTCGTGTATCGGAAATTCTCGATGTGATTCACCTCAATTCTCCTGACTCCCGAAATGTCGATATTTCAGAGCACTAGATCAATGGTCCACAATCCCCAAAATCTGATGGCTCAGATCTCCTTTTCACGTATTGATATTTCTCATATTGCGAGGTCAAAAGACTTTTCACCTCCGTTCTCCCTATCCCTAAAATTATGAAATTATCCCTGGACAATCAACGGTCCAGATTTCTCCTTGATCAATGACTGTGATCTAATAAAAAATTCACATTTCGCGAGTTCTCACAAGCTTTCCCTTTGAATTCTCCAAGTTGCGAGTCAGCGAAATGATGATCAAATACCACGAGCCCCTCCAATGGATGGTTAGGATCGTTGCGGCTCTTTTCCTTGCAAATCTTCTGACATACGTGGATCTCTGCCACGTGTCTTATAATGATGGATGGTCCCGATGATGTCGAAACTTCGCGACTTCACAAGTTGTCTCTCCTCCTGCGCACTCTAAAGAGTTAAACCTTGTGCAATTCCCCCAAATCCAACAACTGTTGGTTCTCGTGTTTAGATCCGACGAATGGGATCAAATATCATCCTCTATGCATTCCTCCTGTCTGGACTATGATCTAATGGTCCATATCTCTTTCTTAAGCAGATCTGATGACTGATGTCGCTCCTCCTCCTGAGCTTTCATTCTCCTTAGACTTAGAATATTTTCTAAGTGTTCAAAGGCTTTAGCCTTTTCTCTTCTTGTGAGTCCAGTCTCTGGGATCTCGTCTTCATTTCTAAAAGAGTTATCTTTGCTGAGATTTACGATTTACTCAGTCTCCTAAGGGTCTCGACCCTTTTGCATCCTTAAAGGGGTGTAAGTGCCCTCTTGGCAACTTCTGATCAAGAACACCTTTTTGAGCCTACGAAGTATTTAATAAATCTGTAAGTGCTTCCTCCTCTGTCATATTTCCTCTCACAGAACTCGAAACAAAGTTCTCTTATGCGCTCCTTGCACTCGCTCGATGCCCTCCTAGCAAAGATCTATAGAATCCTCAGCAATTCTATCTCTATGTGCCTTTGTCTTCACAATCTCTCCTCCAAGGTGTTCAGTAACCTTGAGGATTCCCCCTTGATTATATGAATCCTTTAGGTGTTCCCTCTTGGCATGTTCTCCAATGAAATAAATTCGAGAATTAGATGCACACTCCTTGTGCCGGCTACAAAGTTTCCAATACTCCGTTGTGCACTTCTTGCACAGCCTAAAGAACCCAGAAACAATTCCAACAAACTCACAGATAGGGAATTATATTTATCCATGCATATGAAACTTAACATACATCTACAGCATCCATTCATAGGCACAAATGACATTCATAAACACATCAACACATATAGAAATTTTGTATGCATGAAAACTACTTTTTCTCTATTAAAATGAATGTCTGATTACAATATGTGTAGGCTGGACTGTAACATAGTCTCATCTCTCTCAAGAAAACTATTCTATCTACTATTCAACAATTCTACTCCAACCCTCATTTGGGAAATCCATGCATCTACATCTCCTAGAGGTCCTCTCGGTTTTCGTTTGACTACCTGTCTACTCCCAAATACCTAACTGCTACTCTAGTTCAGTTACATTCAAGACTGAGAGTGAAACTCCCAAGTCTCTTGTTATCATTCAGATCCCGAAAGTTTCTCTCTTCTTCACTCATCCATTCAAAAACGGATCTACAGAAAACGCCAGCCTGTATATTCCTTTTTAAATTAGAAAGGCGCACTATGGCGATGAGTCATCCTTTCGCATGCGCTATGGCGCTAAGTCGTCCTTTTGCGTGGGATTGATGACGATGCTCCTGCATCACTTATTCTTTTCACGATATCAAGCATATTGTGGAACCATGTCTCGATGATTTACTGACGCATTCCATGCATCATCAATATCACCCGACACACTTACGACCTATCTTCCTCCGGTGTTGGAATTACAGTACACGATTAAATCCACATAAATGTGTTTTTTGTGTGGAGTCAGGGCGACTTCTAAGATTTATTTTCTACATGCATGGGATCAGAGTTGATCCGTTGAAGGTTGAATAAATCATCAATTTTTCTCCTCCTTCTACCTTATGCCAACTATAAAGTTTGCAAGGGAAGGCAAACTTTCTACGATGAGTCATTCCTAATTATTCTGAAATGACGAAATATTTCACTCAACTTTTTAAGAAGGGTCATTATTTTGTGTGGGACAACACCGCTAACAAAGAATTTGATTCTTTAAAACTTGCATTAACCCACACACCACTATTATATCCCCCAGATTACAGTCAAGATTACTTCCTATATATACCTACATTGGATCACACAATCGTTATGTTCCTATTCCAAGAGGATGATTCACAAGATGCAAATGTGATTTACTATTTGATTCAGAGTATTACGTCCACAAAAAATCAAATACATGCATGTGGAGAAATTGGCCTTGGCAACTGTTCAAGTTGTCCATCATTTTTGTCACTATATTTTACTGTGCAAGACCAAGATTATTTCTTATTGCAACCCTATGAAACATATTGTTACAAGACAATTTCTAGGGGGGAAATACTCAAAATGGATTGTGATTCTCTGGAGTTTGAAAAATCCAAGTCAAAGAAATATTTGGTCTTTGCTGAGTTAATATGCGACCTTCCCTCTGCTGATACAAAAAATGTGGGAGAAGATTATTTTCCTGATGAATCTCTCTTTATTATCATTTTAGACGATATATGGTATGGAGATATTATCCTTTATCTCCAAACCCAAACTTTCCAGCCTGATGTATCTCGTGTATATCGTCATCATATTCGGTATCAAGCCCGCCAATATATTATTCTTGGTGATACCCTTTACCGTCCTGGTATTGACTCAGTGTTTTGATGATGTTTGACCTATGATGAAGCTAAGAAAGAACAAAATGATTTTCATTATGTATCATGTGGTGGTCATATGTTTGGGTATGCCACTGCCTAAAATATCTGATGCACTAGTTACTTATGGCCTTCACTTTTCAAGGATTGCATTATCGCAGTTCAGAAATTCCATGCTTTTGAAACCTATAATAATAAGATTCGATCTCATCTTGCTCCTCTATATCATGTGGTTTCCATTGGTCCATTTTCTAAATGGGGAATTGACTTCATGACATGTAACCCTCACTCGACCGAGGGGGCAAGGATAGATCATTGTAGCTGTGGATTATTTCACTAAGTGGGTCAAGGTGATGCCTACATTCGATAACTCTGGGAGAATTACAACACTTTTTATATTCAATCATATCATCACTAGATTTGGTGTACCTCAAGCCGTCGTCACCAATCATGGCACCCATTTTCACAATTTCATGATGTCTGAGCTAACAGATAAGTTGGGTTTACAGCATGAAAAATCAACCCCTTATTATCCACAAGCCAATGGCCAAGTTGAATAAATAAACAAATTTTTGACCACTATGCTTCGACAGATGGTGGAGATTCATAAGTCAAGTTGGCATACCATGATTTTTTTGGCATTATGGGCCTATCAGACATCAGTTAAATATACTATGGGTTTCACACCTTTCCAATTAGTGTATGGTATTGCAGTCGTCTTGTCAATTGAATGTGAAATTCTATCTGAAGCTAGCCGTCGAACTTCTCCCCAACACCACATTCAAGAAAGAACGTCTTTTGTATTTAATGCAATTAGACGAGACTCGTCATGATGTTGTGTTAGTAATATAAACCCAGAAGAAACACCTTAAGGTTCAATACGACAAACATGTTAAATCTCGTGTTTTTTCTGAAGGTGATTTGATTCTCCTTTATGACCAAGATCATGACTTGTTGGGTGCAGGTAAATTGTATCCCATGTGGCATGGTTCTTATATCGTTAAACGAGTATTAGAGAAAGGGGATTAGGAGTTGGTTGATTATGATGGAATTCCTTTGGGTGAGCATATAAATGGGCTTTACCTAAAGAATTAGTATGATTAAAATGTTTTGCATGAGTGCTTTGTACTTTAATGTATCATATTCTAGTGTGTTTTTTTTCGTTTCTTTTTATGCCTTCAAACTACTTATCTTGCCTTGTTCTTGGGTTCCAGATGTCGATGTTCTAGCTACGTTACATTGGATTTGTTGATGGTGCTATTTGCAGTACTCAAAATCTCACCTCTGCTGCATGGAAAATCTATGCACATACGGATGAGTTGATATGTCTACGTGGTGTTTTCCTAGGTCGTTCAACCAATAACATTTCAAAATATAGTGCGGTCATTGAATTATCGACTGATTCCATTTCACTTGGCATCTATCATCTAATGGTACGACTCAATTCTCAATTTGTGGTGCTGCAATTAAGAAAAGTCTATTCCATCAAAAGTCCTACACTATTACGAGTATACTTGAGAGTTCGCTTCTTGGAAAGGAGTTTTGATTACATTGAATATCAACACATTCCTAGATATCTAAATACATTAACAAATGTCTTATCCAATTATGTTTTATATAGACATTTGCGCAATTTGTAAATCCAAATACAAGCACATGAGGACAAGTAAGCTGGTAGAATTTTTTGTATTATAACACAAAAAGTTACAAAAAATGTGTCCTAAGACCAAAATATTGAAGCATATGGCTCCATATACATATATGCATCATGGATGTTTCTCATGATAACAAACTACTGCCCATGCTACACGATGGAGCAGTCGACCAATAGATGTTGAAACGCCAACAGTTTGGCATTGGTAATGATGAGGCAACTCATCTATGTTAATGTTAGGGATGTCCATAGTCAATCCCTCGAGGTTATGCTCAATCGTGTTGAGATACTTGATTGCTTCTTGATCTTGACTAGCCACTTCACCTGCCTCCCTAGGTCTCTGGATTGGATATGAACTCGGGGGTCTAAAAGGTGCCACATCTGGATTTGAAAGCATTTGATTAGTCTCAGATACATACAAATTTCATAATAAAAATGCTAAAAACAATATATAACTAAAAAATATTTTTACCTATATCTCCCCAATGCACACTTTCAGGTAATACTAAATTTGGATCACCATGGAAATCATCCCCAACATAAGCATAATCCTCAATCATAATGAGCTAATATCTCAGCCATTGGAAGAAGGTAGGACCATATGTGACAATTGGGAGGGCACCATGGCATTCCATAAAATCAACCCACCTCCTCATATGAGGATCCCGTGGAGCAGGAACACCCCAATCCACATTATGAAGACGCAAAATTGGGACCCTTTCAAGGAAAAAGGACACCAAAATTGATCCATACCCAAATTGTTTTAACTGACTAGTCCTACACTTTGTCAACTGTTTTTTCATGTTCTTGAATTTAATTGACCAAGCCCTCGTACCAGTTGAATACTCAAGGTTCCATGCACTCAATGTCATACTGAAATTGGTTTTGCAAGGCCAACTGTGGAGCTACACTCCCTGCGACATGAGTAATGGTGAAGAGTATTCTCCTTAGAGATAAGTCAAGGACGTTATTTATGGTAATATTCCCACTACATTTCTTTGTGCCAGCTGAGCAGTATTGCACGACATAGTGGTCCATTGGTTCACCTCCTCCCATATTGATAATGATACTCGGGACCCACAATGAGATAAATTGGTCAAAAAATAGATGTCTTCAATCTCCAAAGTGAGAGTATGTACCCCAACATGGAAAACTTTCTCATTCACATCCCACATCCATACCAAGTGCTCTAATAAAACTAATTGAGCCCTCATTCCCTGCACTTTGAAGAATTTAAGTAACTTGCACTCTCGAAGTGCCATAACTATGTTGGGGTCATTCCTCACAATGAAATATTACTCTTTGTTTTTTCTCTCCCACCATTCTAGCATTGTGAACCATGGAAAATATGTCAAAGGATAATTCAACATGAGTTAGTTTATTGAAAATACAAATTTTTCGGCTTCAATGGTTCATTGTTTATTTTTTCTTTTTGAGTTGTGATTGATGCAGCCTGAAGGTTTAGTAAAATGCGACATCGTCTCACTTCGTTCCTTTAACCCCTGCATTGATCCTAGATTGTCACAGTTCCCAATAGAGGGAGCCTGTGACAATTTGAAGGCACATTTCCCCTTTGAGAAATTTCCCATACAACCAAAAAATCACCATAAAAATTGAACAAATTTTCTATAAAAAGAGGGAGGAGAGGGAGAGCACCAAACTCACGGAGTTGGATCAAAGAATCGTCCACAAATCACGCCACAATATTCATTTGAAAATCAGGTAAAAATGGGGTTTTAACACTATTTTTGGTGAATTACAATGAAATGGTAAAAATGATTTAGTTTTTGACCTATTTAAACATATTTTAGCACTTTTTGACCTATATCAGGTTATTTTTCACCCATTTATATCAATGTTAACCCTAATGAACATTTCAAAGTGTAAATTTTACAGGATACACGTCGAGCAACTAGATAGTTTGGCATGGATCAAACATTTTATCTTTTTTTACATGTTTTTCAGAAACCATTCGATGTAAATATGATTTTAAGTTTTTTCAATAAAAAACATCGAGCATAGTCTTTGTTATTTCTCATGATTGTAAATCTATGAGAATGTATCTGAGTAAACTTTATCACTTTTTTAGACTCGTTAAGGTTATATGAAAAAGGAGCCCTCTGGAGTCCTCTTTGAGATCTTTTCAAACTCCCTAAACATGAAAAGATTGTCGAGCGATCTTGTTATTTTCATTCTTGTTAAAGTATTTGAAGAAAATCTTTGTTGAGCAGTAGATTATCTCTTTTTCAGTCTCATCAGACTACTTTACGAAAAAGGACATTTTGGAGTTTCCTTTAAGTATTTTTCACTCTCTAAATATGAAAAACCACTCCTTCCTAAGGTTCATTAAAAATACTCCAAGGGACTCATCTGAATGATGAGATTATATTTCAAGCATGTGTTATCCTCCTCAACATTGTGGAAAAATAAAGAGGTACTCACCATAAATGGTGGGGGAAATTGGGAAAGAAATATATATATGTATTTGTGTTAGTAGTAGTAAGTCGCTCTTGAACATGACACCCATTTTCATTGTTGTATATGGGTTGGGAAATTTGTTTGTCTCTCATTTGATCATCCACAAGTCTATATATTGGTCTTCTTTGATTCAATGCTTCCAAGACAATTGTCATGTCGTTTATATGTTCAAGATAATTTCAACCAAAATGAGCCTTCTACCGAGTTGACCATCTACAGTCCTCAAACTCTTACCATGTCATCCTTCCCTGAGTCAGTCTTGAATCACTTTATGCTATTATCTACTTCAAATATGTTACATGTTTCATGTCATTGATGGGGCATACATTAAGGCCCTCCTGTGATGACTCTTTTCCTATCTACTTCAATTCATTATCCAAGAATTAGACTTACAAATCACTTAGTACCTTGGAGCCTGCATGCCTCAATGGCAGGTTTCCTCGTTTTCGACAATGGGTTTACATCATTGGCCTCTGATTGGAAGATTCCATCGAGTGTTCAACTTCAGATAATTAATTCACATTCGTTGGATTGTACTAGAGTACCTTGGGAGTCACTGACATTAATATTGATTTCTCTCGCACTTGTTAATGATATTTATTAATGATCGGTAATCAATTTGTTTCTACCATGTTCGATTTCAACATCTATAATCACATGGATAGATTCGTACTTCAGGACAATGGAAATGAAGACTCTGGATACTGTCACATGGATCCAGGTTTTGATGGAGTATTCATGAGTTTGTACTGACACATAGATCCAGTGTGTAGTCTCATGGCTATGTTCAAAATTGAGTCTTTATAGCATAGATCCACAATGTATTTCTCGTGGCTATGTTGAATCATAATGACATGGATCCACAGTGTATTATTGGTGGCCATGATTCACTTGAAAATTATTCTTAGGGTCACTTATATTCTGAGTATGGGAATGCCTACCTCAGTAATGGTATATTATTATGTTGATTCTTGTTGGTTGACATGTTTCCAACTGATGTGCTCCTTGTTCTCGACACACATACTCTACACAGTGTTTCAGATGTCATTCTTTTCCAACTTAACACTTTGGGGGAATTTTTTTACACATTATTTTTGTCAACCTCATGACCACTGATGATATGTGCATCACCTATTATAAGAAATATCATTTTCCCTATTCCCCGAAGGATGTTGAAGAAATAAAACTTTCCCTGAGAGATGGAATTGTCTTTTCCTTATTACAAAACCTTGTAAAGAAGGATCATTTCACCTTTCTCAGTGTTAAGAGTGCGGCGATTTACAATAGACGCATGCTGCACCACACTGGCCTACGACATCATCACAGATTTCTTAGTGTTAAGGGTGCGATGATGTTTGAACAAAGGAAAAATGAGAAATTTCTCGAAGGTTCTACTATAGAATCTTCGAAAGGATGAAGTGGCCTCTGATCAATTTGGATATCACCCACTTTTCTAATTTAGTGGGATCATCCTAATCTCTTCATCCCTTCTCCTTCACTCTACATAAGGAGGGATCTCTGATGAGAATAGTTAGTCTAGATTATGTGTGAAGAATTCTGCTAAAGATTGTGTTTGTGATAACTTTGCTTTAGCTTTCCAAGTCAGGTTGTGTGTAGTCTTCATCAAAAGAATTGGAACAAGAGGTGTGTGTGTTGAGGAAAAGGGCCATCGAAAGGGATCTTGTAACATCAAGAAACAAGTTTTATTCTCCACTTTCATCATTATAATATAGTAATACATTTATTTCCTATAAAAGTGTCTCCATTTTTATTGCATAACTCCTTGATCTTATGCATAGGTTCCATTAGAATATATATATCATTGCTCTTTATTTGTTGGTTTGTGTTTATAAACAGGTTCAACATCCCACAAACCTTGAGATGGAGCAAGGATGACACTAGCAAGGATCAAACAATGTTTAAACGATATGTCCTTTATCCCTCATTAAGCTAGTATATATTACAATGGATACCTAAGGAAAATTTTGTATTATGTCATGTTTTGTTCTAATTTCTTGTTGAAGTTAGGAACATTAGTTCATGTTAGCACTTACCAATTCGTCGAAAACACCACAAACCACACACCATTGGTTTATTGATCCAAGTATGAGACTTTCTGATGCAGGATCATCATTGGAAAGCACACAGAGCAAGACCACTCAGCACCTAGGAATCTTTTCAGAATCTCAACGCGAGCAGTTACAGGAGATATTTTGAAGCATGCCTGAACTCAGCACTGAAAAATATTGTGAAGGACACTTGAACGATCGTGAGCAAAGTGGGAGTTTCCACTAGTACTTTGGAATGTGACTGATCTAAGATAGTCGTTAGGTTAGGTTTTGGAGTAGACAAGTAGTCGGGGGGAACCCTAGGAACCCTCTGAGATAAATAGAGGATTTGTACACCCAATTGAGGCTAGCTACAAGTTAGTGGGATATTTCTGAGTTTTCATTTTTTGTTTTGATTATAGTTGTATCCATTTTCACTTTTGAATATAATAGAGGAAAATTTACCCAATGCATGGTGTGGACATTGTTTGCAATTCCCTGTTATTGTGTTTCCATGAATGAATGAATAAATTTCATTATGAGTAGATGGAACTATGAATGTTAGGATAAGTTTCAATTGTTTCTCTTATGTCGAAGTGGTGCAATGTATGCATAGAGAATGCAAGGAGTGCGTTGATGAGATTTATTTTGGTTCCAAAGCTCAGAAGAGATAGCACAAAACTTTCCCTTTGCAAGGAGTGCAAAGTGACTGCTACAATGTGTGCACAGTGGTCTATAGGAACTCGGACCTGCATAAGAATCTGTTGCAAAGTGTGCATAGAGAAAAAGGAGAATGCCAGGAGGGTGAGAGGAATTTCTCTTCGAGAAATCCTTTGGATTTGAGTCATGAAAATTTCGGAAATGCAAGGAGTGAACAGGAAGTCGAAGTATTCATGAGACCAAGCTCAAGAGGAATAACATTTTTCATAATTTTTAACTAGATCCAAGAGTCGGACTCACAGGAGGAGTAAAGGTCGAAAACCTTTGAAGACTTAGAAAATTTTCTAAGTTAGAAAAGATCAGAAGCTTAGGAAGAGGAGAGACATTGGCCATTGGATCACAGTGCTAGGACCAACAGTTGTTTGATTCAAGACAAGGCACTCTAGCTTTAATGCTTTGTACACATAGAAGAGAGATCCCACCAAGATTTGAGACTTGAAACTTCCGAAGTCCGAAGTTTCGGATTTCCAAAGTGAAATCTCCGTCGTTTGATCATCTGAAAGAGACTAAGCCATTAGATCATCCGAGGTGAATGCCTGGCATTGGATCGATCAAGAAAATCTGAGCCATTAGATATCGTGAGCTCTAGAGGAACCAAGTTT
>JASDQU010101636.1:110437-121150 GCA_032191745.1 Picea mariana
TGAGTCATGAAAATTTCGGAAATGCAAGGAGTGAACAGGAAGTCGAAGTATTCATGAGACCAAGCTCAAGAGGAATAACATTTTTCATAATTTTTAACTAGATCCAAGAGTCGGACTCACAGGAGGAGTAAAGGTCGAAAACCTTTGAAGACTTAGAAAATTTTCTAAGTTAGAAGAGATCAGAAGCTCAGGAAGAGGAGAGACATTGGCCATTGGATCACAGTGCTAGGACCAACAGTTGTTTGATTCAAGACAAGGCACTCTAGCTTTAATGCTTTGTACACATAGAAGAGAGATCCCACCAAGATTTGAGACTTGAAACTTTCGAAGTCCGAAGTTTCGGATTTCCGAAGTGAAATCTCCGTCGTTTGATCATCTGAAAGAGACTAAGCCATTAGATCATCCGAGGTGAATGCCTGGCATTGGATCGATCAAGAAAATCTGAGCCATTAGATATCGTGAGCTCTAGAGGAAGCAAGTTTGAAACTTGAGATTCCCGAAGCGCGAAGAGCTGGAGAGCCGAAGTGAATATGGACCATTAGATCTAGAGGGATACATGTCGATGGGTCGTGAGATATAGAGGAAGGAAAAGGTGGAGTTTTGAAACACCCGAAGCCCAAAGAGATGAAGAGTCGAGATTCATTGATCTATAAGTTGACACCTATCAGTAGATTGAGAGCTCTGGGAAAATTATAGTGAGGTTTCAGTTTGAGAACTGAGATCACCGAATCCCAAAAACCCGAAGACACGAAGTGAATCTGAGCCATAGGATCTGGAAGAGACGTGGAGAATATCTGAGAACTCTGGGTAAAGTTTTGAACTGATCTATATATGTCATATTCAAGGGATACATGACATGAATTCGTGTACTCTGGGTAAATACCCAAATTAATCCTTAGCCATTGATTCAGGAGGACACGTGTCAGTGGATCATAGCCTTCAGATAGAAGCCATTTAGAGAAGGGAAAAGTTTGAGATATGAAATCTCCAAAGTCTGAAACCCGGAGGAGATATCGATCATTGATTAAGGGGAGAGCCTAAAACCGTTGATTTGAGTTGAAAGGTCAACCACCCGAAGTGAAGGCAGGACCGTTGATCTTGAGGATAGGTGTCTGTAGATTGTTCCCTCTGGAGGGTTGGAGTACGTAGGAAGGTGAGGTTTGAGACTTCAAAACCCTGAAGTCTGGAGACGCGCAGAGATCACAGTCGTTGATCGAAGGGGAAAAGTGTCAGCAGATCTTCCACTCCGAAATATTGTTCTACAAAGGAAACCAAGGTTTGAGATTTGAAAATTCTGAAGTCCGGAATTCCAAATCAATCACAACCGTCAATCAGAGAGAGGGAGATCCGGATCATTGTTTCCAAGGAACATGTCTCAGTCTTCTGTTTGAAAGTGCTATCAAGATCGTGACATCGATGATCATCTCACATTGTGGGGGTAGGAGTTGCATGGACGTTAAAATATAGAAGGAGGGCCACAATCCAAACTGTGGTTTCTCCAAGAGGACACGTGGAGGCTTAGGGAGAATTGCATGCTGAAAAGTGGGTTGATCCCAAACCACTTGTGGCCGCACATTCAATCACGTGGTCACGTCAAATCGTTGCCAAGGTCACATCTAAGAGGGGGGTGAGAGAAAAAGAACTAATGACAAACTTCATAGAACGCTAAAGGGAAGGTTGCGAGTATCGTGAAGCCTGCGTAGGGAGCCGAGCGGACCTATGTTTGACACAGAATGAAACCAGTAAGGTTTTAGAGAGAGTCACTCGACTCCAGAATCGAAGATCCTAACCAGGAGGTCACACATCCCCTAGGAGAGAAGGGGGCTATGCATCAAGTGGTATCAAAGCAGAYGTTTTTCTTGTAGACAACAGGCAAAGGAGAATAAATAGAAGAACTCAAAKTTTTACTTTGTGTGTGACAGAAAGTCAACACGGTGCCATCGAGGAGACGAGTGGAACCACCTTTAGCCAATTGAGTTGTAGAAAGGGATATGCGAGAACTTCGTGCAAGATTAGAGGCGATGGAGGAAGCACAGAGATGAGCACCTGATGCTAGAGATGTCAGCGATGCAGAGAGAGAAGAAGATGTGGACGATAATGTCACCGAAGAAGCTGTAGGAGAGGATGTTGCCCAAGAACGCTTGCTGAGAGAAGTTGCCAGATTGGGAGGTGGAGGTAAGATAGAGGTCCCAATGTATGAAGTCAATTTATATGCTGAAGAAATGTTGGATTGGATAAGATCCATGGAAAAACACTTCGACTATGAAGAGGCTGATGAAGAGAAAAGAGTGAAACAGGATTTCACTAGGATAAAAGGACATCTAGCGCTATGGTGGGATGAACTGCAAGCTGAGAGGAGAAGCAAGGGAAAACAAAAGATAAATAATTGGGATAGAATGGTAGCCAAGATTAAGGCTAAGTTCATTCCCAAAGATTATCAAATTAATCTGTTTAGTAAGATGCAAAACCTAAGACATAAGGGGATGACAGTTAAGGAGTACACATAGGATTTATATAGGATGAACATCATAATTGGGCAAAGGGAGAGAGATGAAGAAAACGTTGCTAGATATATAAATGGCCTAAGATATGAAATCCAGGATGATCTCATCATGATGTCAGTAAGGACAGTGGAGGATGCTTATCAGTTTGTGCTGAAGGCAAAGGAGAAGTTGGCCATAAAACAAGGCCAGCAAGGAAGAGGTAAAATCCCAACCCCAAAAAAAATCAAGGGAGTTACCCATGACAGAGAACATAAGCCTAAGGATGAGGATGAGAAACCACACAATCACTCGAAAAGAGGAGGAAGTTCTCGAGGAAGAAAGGGTGGTGGAAGAAGTTCTTCTAGAGGAAAAGGAAGAAGAGGAGGAGGAGAAGTAAGATGCTATGCCTGTGGAAAGATAGGGCACATTGTTACACATTATCTTCGTCATCCCTATGATCATTAATTATGTAAACCTATATGTTTCCTTCAGAGGGATTAGTGGCCTAGATTCCTGAAGAAAGAAGAGAGAAGAACTTTCTCTGAGAGAAGAAGTTGTATTTTCCTTTGTAAAATCCCTATTAAAGAGGATTTCCGTAGGCTGCTATATAGCTAGGGTGAGGAAATGCCTGATTTCTGTAGGCTGCACTATAGCTAGGCTATGGAGTTTCCGCAAGTTTCTCTATATCTAGGGTGCGGCAGCCTTCGTACATGGGAAAATGAGCATTTTATCGATGCTTCTAGAAGGAGAAGCTTCTATGGTGAGGTGGCCTCCGAACAGTTTGGATCTTACTCGCTTTCATGATTTAGTGGGATCATCCTAACCTACTCACCTTATCCTCTTCAGCTTATAAAATGAGAGGAGCTCTCATGGAGAAATTTAGTTGGATTGAGCTTGGGAAATTAAGCTTGAAAGAGATTGGCTTGTCATTGAGTTTTGTAGCTTGGAGTTTTTGGAGCTTGTATGTTGTCTTTGAGATTTGCTTTGTCAAGATAGATTGTGAGTAGTTATTAGATCCATGGTATCAGAATCCTTGGAGAAAGAAGTGTGTGGGAAGCAAGGAATCGATGGAAGGAGCCTTACGACATTAATGAATCTGGTTGTAATCTCTCTTCCTATTATTTAATATAATACAGTGTCATGCTTCTTTCCCATAGAATTATTATTATTTTATTGCATAATTCCTTGATCATATGCATAGGTTGTCATTGAATATACTCTCTCTTCTTTCACTTTGGTTGGTTTTTGTCTCACTGCAGGATCAGTATCAAAAGAGCACCGGAGAGAAACAGGAACAACAAAGACATAAGGAAGAAACACTTAATGGTATGTCGCTCGTCTTTTGTTCAGTAGTAAATCCAATGATTATTACTTAGGGAAAGCGTCATGTCCTGTCTTGTTTTGTTCTAGATCCAAGTGGATATAGGGAGATTAGTTCATTGGGGAACAAATTGTTTTCCTAGTTCGTCTTGCTTTCTTACTTTGATTGCTTGGTTTCTATTTTCTGAGTCACTGGGAGATCCAAATTGACTCTCTAACTGTTAAACTTCATTGGAAAACCTTCTTAAGTTTTAATTTTTTCCATTTTTGTTTGATTTCCACACCCTGCTTTGAGGGACAGTGCAACGATTTGGGATTTCCGCACCCTACCTATTCAGACCAGTGCAGAAACTCCGCACCCCACCCATATTTGGCCTGTGGCAGTCAGGGATTTCTGCACTGTGTTAGTCTATAACCTGCAAAAATTTTGAAAATTTTGATTTTTGATGGTTTTTTCCTTGCCCAGATCTGTGATATGGTTTTGGGGTGATTTGTTGGGTCTGATTACAGTCTGCTTGACAAAATTTGAATCTGATTTCATCCATCTTTTCCTTATTTTTTCTTTGTTTACTTTTGAAAGATTTGATCTCTTGATTTGAGTGTCTTTCAGTTACAAAGCCTTGTTTTTCTTTAGAATTGTTTAGTGAAAAGAAAACTTATTTTTTCTGAATAACTCATGTTAAAAGAGAAACTTTGTTTGGGTTGTTTTTGTTTTGAAGTGATTTGCTATTGCTTTTATCTATATTTGAAACAAAAGTCTTATTTCTTTCTTTGCATTAGATTCGGGGTATCCTTACATTTGAAGTAGCAAAATTACATAATTTTGGTCTTGAATTCTGAAAATTTTTCCCCCTCATGGCCCGAGGGGGGGGGGAGGGGCATGAATCATGTATGGTGTACAGTCTATTTTGCTCATTTCTTGAGAATCTTGATATTGATGAGTTTAATAAAATTTTGGGACATTGTGCATTTGGGAATTAAAATGTTTTCTCCTTCTCGTAGCATAGCTTTCATCGAAATGAAAAGATTGCATCTTCATCTCTTTGCATAACTTTCGAGTTAGTCAAAACACCATATTGTCCACGCCATTTTTCTTTTGAGTAACAACAACCTTAAAATAAAGTGCTTATAAAAATTGATTAGACATTTTTATACTTTTGGGTAGCAAACCTACATTATATTAGTTGTAGGGATTTGGAATAGGTGTGAAAGATAACTTTCCAAAGCTGTAAACAAACATAGAATCTTGTGATAGGGAGCGATGAAATCCACTTGCTACATTTTTTCCTGGGAAGCCCTTCTCACATAAGGGTCAAACCTGAGGTCACATTGAGACTGGAAGAGTTACTCACCCTGCTTTGTTGATCTTGGTGTAGAGATTACACGTATTATGGGGGTCACTTGAAAGGTATACCCACAATGATGAGTGGAAGCCTTTCGAGTTGATTTCAGGCTAGATACCCTACCTTTCTGCATGGATCAGACTATTGATTGTTTCCCCAGGCATCACTGTAGTAGTTGGTAACCTTAGTGGCCTATCTCTTTAGGGTCTTTACATGAGGTGATTTTGGAGGGGCAAGTCTTCATGGTACTCGGAATCGACGTTGGCCAAAATCACTCGGGCTCCTTGGAGGGTATACCCACAATTATGTGTGGGAGCTTGCACTAGGGTGTAAGTCCATTAAGCAGGTCGTCAACGTAACTTTTCCACCCGATCTATCTCATCCCCTTCTTACTTTGTTCCCACAACGTTGGATTTCATCCCCAACTAGAGTGCTCATTGTGAGAAGGTATTGTTTGCTTGCTTGCTTACTAGATTTTTTGCGCGTGTTGTTTGTTCTCCCTAGCGGACTCTAGGTTGGATATTTATTTAATGGCATCCATTCCTGGAGTGAACAATGAAGAAACCCCTATTCCAAGGGAATCTTTTGTTTTTCCTTCTTACGGGAAAATTGGTCCTCCTCACATCGCTACTTTGAGCCTTCTAGGTCTCATAATTGGATTACCAGTATGGTTGATTTCCACTCAGGTAATCCCGAATGCAGCTTGTGCTTCTGTTGTAAGCACTTCCCCCCAAGAAAATCAACCTCATGTTGATCCCTCGCCTTCTTCACCAGTAAGATATTCTTCACCTTCTCCACTTGCAAGTTCTTCTTCCATTTCATCTTCTTCGTCGAGTGAAAGCTATGAAGCTAGTAACTCGGTGGATAAGAAGCAAAAGAAAAGGAAGAATAAGAAGAAGAAAAATAGACAAGGATCTAAAATTCCAACCACTGTCGGACGTGTTGGAAAGAAAACTGTTACCGTTGATCATGCTGGGAGTGTTGATGATGTCAAGATCACCAAAACAACTCGTAAACACAGGTATCATTGCAGGCTTTATAAGGGTATCCATCTTATTAAGGATTTCTATGGTCTATCCAAGGTTATATAATTATGATCTACACACCCTCGCCAACCCATGTCATCAACCTCTGAACAACGTGCTGGTGACCTCCCATCAACTAGTCAAAATACCGTTGGGAAAAAGAAAAGTAGAGTCAAGTTTCTTGGTAGGTTATGCGGAGGGAGTCATCAAACTCACCTTTTCCCTCGTATGGACGAAGCGTCAAAATTTATGGAAGACATGACTGTTTCACCACCTCAACTTCCAGCTGCTTATCGCAAGATTTCTCTCAACCCACCTGTAGTTGATGGAATGATCAATCTGGTTCCCCCATTGGTCAGTTCGATTGATCGGGTAGTCAATATGGTCACGTCCTTAGTTGAACCAGTTTACCAAGTGGTTGATCATATCCCATCCTCGATCAATACCACTCTCCTGTTAGAGAGTGAAATCCAAGTGGTTGATCTGATCCCATTCTTGGTCAGTCCCACTCTCCTGATAGAGAGTGAAACCCAAGCGGTCGATCCGTTTCCACCTATCGACCCCATTCTCCCCTTCGAGAATGAAACCCAATTGGTCAATTTGATGTCATTATCAGTCGATCCTACTCTCCCAATAGAGAGTAAACCCGATACTTCCCACATTTTCCTCGTTGATACAGACTTTACCATGTCGGGGGGTATTCCTCCTTCTCCCGTGGAACCCCCTCCAAGTAATAAGGCCATCCTTTTTAATTGGGGTGTGCTAACTGGACCTTGTCTTCCCTCTCACATTCCTTTCTAGATTACAGTATAGGTTTGTGGTCGGTACGTTCCTCAAATGATGATAGATGAAGGTGTGTCCGTTAGTATTTTGTTCTCTATTGCTTGGAAGGCTTTGGGTTGTCCTCAGCTTGTACCAGTTATGTAGAATCTATTAGCTTTTAACAGAAGAACCAGTCAACCTTTAGGGACCCTTCCTCAGTTCCCTGTAACTTTGGGAGTGAAAACTATCTTTATTGATGTCATGGTAGTCTAGGACCCCTTGTATTTCGCTTTACTCCTTGGGCGGGATTATGTCTATGCCATGAAAGCTATTGTGTCCACTCTTTTTCATTTGATATCTTTCCCTCACAATGGAATAATTGTGACTATTGATCAACTTTCATTCATCGGTCCTGACTGGATCACCTCCCTAAATGGTTCTTATATGTAGATGGTATCACCCTTGCCACAGGTCAATTATGTGGCATTGTATCCCATGCCTTCAGTTGCCAATGCAGATGAACCTCTCACTGTAAGCTCACTCTCTTATGACTTAGATCTGGTAGTTGACATGGTGATCTCTTTGATAGGGTTTTTAGAAGTTGATCTCCTTTCCCCTGTCGCGGCCCTTGACATGGTGTCCTTCCAGAGTGTTGTTCTTCCATCAAGTGAAGATCTCTTAGAATCCATGACCGATTTTTGTCCCTTGACATGGTGCCCTTCCAGAGAACTGTCCTCTTGGAATCCATGATCAACAAGAGCATTGTTTGAACATGGTTTTCTGATTTCAAGCTCATTAAAAAATGAAACCAGTCATGAGGACAGTTTTTTCTTCTCTGTTGCAACCTCGTTAAAAAATGAAATAGAGGTTACGAGCATAGTTCTTGTCTCTATGTCAAGCTCGTTAAAAAATGAAACAGAGGTCTAGGGATTGAACCTAGATTCTTGAGCATGGTTTTCTGATTTCAAGCTCGTTAAAAAATGAAACCAGTCATGAGGACAATTTTTTCTTCTCTGTGGCAACCTCATTAAAAAATGAAACAAAGGTTACGAGCATAGTTCTTGTTTTTGTGTCAGGCTCGTTAAAAAATGAAACATGGGTCTAGGGATTGAACCTGGATTCTTGAGCATGGTTTTTTGATTTCAAGCTTGCAAAAATCAAACCAATCGTGAGGATAGTTTTTTCTTCTCTATGGCAACCTCGTTAAAAAATGAAACAAAGGTCTAGGGATTGAACCTAGATTCTTGAGCATAGTTCCTATTCTTGTGTCAAGCTCGTTAAAAAATGAAATATATTTTCCCCTCTCTTCGATTGAGTCAAGCACTTCGTTAAGTATAGTATTTGAATATTCATTTCCTTCACCTTTGCAGTTGGGCGAAATGAAGCTTGGGGGGAAATGCTTTTGACCTATGGACTTCATGTTGAAGTTAGAGCCACTAGTTTCTTAAGCTGGGGGATAAGTACCAACCATTCATGTGTTATGCATTGGGAAGTCCAAGCATAGTTTTCTATGGTTCAAGCTTGTGTAAAAATGAAACCACTTACCTCAAGAATAGTTTCCTCTGGTTAGAGCTTGTGTCAAAATGAAACCAGGTCCAAGCATAGTTTTGTTTAGTTTTTAAGCTTATGTAAAAAATAAAATCTATCCCAAGCATAGTTTTGTTTTGTTTTAAAGCTTGCGTAAAAATGAAAACAATCCCGAGATTAGTCTTTGTTCTTTCTCATGCTCGTAAATACATGAAAATGTAACCGAGTATACTTTTATAACTTTTTCAGACTCATAAAGGTTATACGAAAAAGGAACCCCCTGGAGTTCCCTTTAAGCTCTTTTTAGACTCTCTAAATATGAAAAGATTGTCGAGCGACCTTGTTCTTTTCGCGCTTGTTAAAGTATTTGAAGAAAAAGTATGGTAAGAAATAGTTTATCTCTTTTTAGGTATCATCAGACTACTTTATGAAAAAAGGAACTGAGAGAATTCTCTTTAATCTTTTTTCAGACTCTCTAAACATGAAAAAACCCTGAGTTTTCTTTCTTTGGACTCGTTAAACAAACATTGAAAGGCCCATATGGGATCGAACCACTCCTTCCTAGGGTTCGTTAAACATACTCCGAGGGACTCATCTGAAGGATGAGCTTACATTACAAGCATATGTTATCCTCCTCAAGATTGCGTAAAAATAAAGAGGTGCTTGCCAGAAATGGTGGGGGGGAAATTGGGAAAGAAATGTGTCCAGACTTGTATTCCATCGAATATTCTCTTTTAAACATGACACCCTTTCACTCGCCTTGTGTATAGGTTGGAAAATATACTTGTCTCTTGATCATACTACTTTATAAGATTACGAATTGGTCTGTGATCCCTGTTGTTGAGTCAGTGTTTTCCAAGATAGTTGTCTTGTCGTCAATATGTTCAAAGAGAAGTTCAACCTAGAAATACTTCTATTACGTCAGCCATTTCTGCATTCCTTAAGCCTTCTATTGCATCGACCATCCCTAAGTCAATCCTGAATCACTTGTTACTTTGATCTACAACAAATCTTGTTACCCGTTTCGTGTCATTGATGGGGGATACATTAAGGCCCTCATGTGACAAGCCTTTTCCTATCGACTTCAACTCATTATCTAGGAATTAGACTTAGAAACTAATTGGTACCTTGGAACTTGCATGCCTTAATGGTAGGTTTCCTCTCTTTCGACAGTGGGTTTTCATTATTGACCCCTGATCGGGAGATTCCACCGAGTGTTCGACCTCAGATCATTGATTCACATTCGTTGGATTGTACTAGACTACCTTGGGAGTCATTGATATTAATGGTGATTTCTCTTGCACTTATTAACGATATTCACTAATGACTGGTAATCAAGTGGTTTCTACTATGTTTGACTTCAACACATGTATTCACATGGTTAGATTCGTACTATAGAGTGGTAGATATGAATACCCTAAACCTTTTCTCATAGATTCAGGTTGCGTTGGAGTATATTTAGTTTGTACTGTTGCATAGATCCACATTGTATGTTTCATGGCTATGTTCAAATTTGAGTCTTTAACACATAGATCCACAGTGTATTTTTGGTGGCTATGTTCAGATTTGAGTCATATTAGCATGGATCCACATTGTATGTTCGGTGGCCATGACCTATATTACTTGACAGGATCTTCGCATGTCAGAATTTATGCTTTGAGTCATTTGTATTCTGAGTATGGGAATGCCTACCTTAGTGATGATATATTATTGTACTGTATTTCCTTGTTTGTTGGCAGGTTTCCGACCAACTGTCCCTTGTTCTCTACACACACTCGAAAAATTATTTCAGCTATCACTCTATTCTAACTTCATACTTTGGGGGGCTCTCTGTTACACATTATTTTTGTCATCCCTATGATCGTTAATGATGTAAACCTATATGTTTCCTTCAGAGGGGTCAGTGGCCTGGATTCCTGAAGAAAGAAGGGAGAAGAACTTTCTATGAGAGAAGAAGTTGTATTTTCCTTTGTAAAATCCCTATTAAAGAGGATTTCCATAGGCTGCTATATAGCTAGGGTGCAGAAATGCCTAATTTTCGCAGGCTGCACTATAGCTAGGCAGCGGAGTTTCCACAAGTTTCTCTATAGATAGGGTGCGACAGCATTCGTACGTGGGAAAAATGAGCATTTTCTTGATGCTTCTAGAAGTAGAAGCTTCTATGGTGAGGTGGCCTCCGAACGATTTGGATCTTACTCTCTTTCATTATTTAGTGGGATCATCCTAACCTCCTCACCTTATCCTCTTTAGCTT
>JASDQU010101636.1:151691-167634 GCA_032191745.1 Picea mariana
GATCCCGTAGAATCTGTGGGGATATTTATATGTAAAAAATCCAAACATTCAATCATCAACTTGGTGGGAGAAGAGATACAACTAGAGCAAAAGAAAGTGAATCATGTATGTAGGAAGAAAAGAACAAATAGAGAGTTCATACTGAATGAAAATATTGGATAATTTAACATGGGTGACATTTTATTAGATTTGGGATCTGAGCTAAATGTTCTTCCTAATAAAACATGGGAATGCATGGGGGAACCTACACTGGGATATTCGCCTATTAAATGAAACTGGAAAACCAACATAGAGTGATACCAATTAGTAGACTGAAAGGAATAGCAGTGGATTTAGATGGTGTGTGCAATATAGAATATTTTTAGGTAATTGATATTGTGGATAATACTACACCTTATTGTAACACCCCAAGGCCGAGCCCTTGTTGAATTGTAATTATGTTTAAAGGCTAGTGAGCCAAGTGTTTATAAGATGTAAGACTTGTGTGTTTATTAGGCCGGAGAGACCAGTTGCTAAGGCCAATGAGCCTTATTTTGTATATGAAAATACTCACATCATTAATAAAATTACATCGTTGCGTGTAGACTGACCATGAAGCAAGATTTATGGGGGACTAAGCTCCACTAGGTAGGGAAAGGGAAGGGGATAAGTGGCTAGGAATAGGGGCTAAGCTAGAGGGCTTATCTCTAAAGGAATAATATTATATTATTATTTCCTAGAGGCTAAGGTTAGACATAACCTATGTTATCCTAAGTTCCTGCAGAAAGAGAACGAGTGTTAAGTGGAGCTCATGCAGCTTCAGGAAGACATGTGTCAACATGGGCGCATGAAGTTTTTAGGTGGGAAAGTCACCTCTTTGGGGGTTCCCTCATGATTATGGCGATGGTCGCCACTCTATAAGTCGGCCATACTCCCCACCGATGCATGCACTGAGATAGGGAGAGCCTTGACACAGCCAGCCATTGCCTCCATTGTCAATCTTTGCAACTTATGAAACTTCCACACCCGTGTTATGAAGCTAATCGTTTTTCCTGTGAAGCACAACACGACTGCGTAGTGTCTGATCCATATCACGCCTTAGACTTTGCTGTTTCTACCAATGTTTTCTCTGGACTAGTGTGGCTTTCCTTCATTTCCAGATCCCATACCCAATTTTTGTTGTGGAGGTTACCCACTGGACTTAGGAGCTGGATAGATGAGACAGGTTGTTCAGCCTGTGAGAAAATCTCTCCAAGTGAGAGAGTTTGATAAGGAAGTGATTTATCCTAGAGGGAGTCCCGTAGAAGCTACAAAACTCTGAGACTTATGGTCCAGCCTGTTGTTGAAGCCCTGGAAGGGAGGTGGATAGCTGATGGACTTGTGATAGTGAATGTGTACACTCCTGGGGTGGGACAGGCATGTGGGGACTGAGGGTCTGTGGGTCGTGGGCGTAAGTGGCTCTTGGGATAAAATCCTTCCTGTTGATATGTGTGAACTTTCCTATTTTCCTTTCCAAGCCTAGGAATCCCTTGCCCGGTGGAGTTTAGTCCTAGATCGGGGGTGACCCACTGTTGAGCATGATGAGTAGTGTGGTCTAAGGTTGGGAGGTTCTTGGAAGGTCTTCAAGAAGTTGGTGGTCATCTATTAAAATATAAGTGTCGAATCTATGTTCTTTGTCTGATGTGTATCTTGAAATCAAGTTATAATGTTATTAGAATTGTTTGTATATATTGCATGTATGTTTTAATGTTGTTTCCGCATGAATAGGTGTATGAACATCATGCTATAATTGTTTTATATTACATGAGATATATATGTATATAAATATATATATGGTATCAGAGCATGAAATTTATTTGGTGGCATGGCTTGGCCTATTGGCTTAAGGCCGGGAATGCCACAAAATGGTATCAGAGCAAAAAAAAAAAGATACAATTGTTTAGGTAGCGTTACCCGACAGAGGTTTGAGGGTAGGGGATGTTGCAAAATGGTCTCAGAGCCAAGGTTTCGACATTGAGCCTGGATGGGCCATGGTAGTGGTTAGTGAAGAAAATATTTTAGAGCTAATTGTTGTCGAAAGGGACAAAAATCAAAGTTCAGAGCGTCATTGGGACTATGTTTAGAAGCTCAGGAGGTATAACGATTTATGGAATGGAAACAGAGAAAGAAGCCACAACAACCGTTGTGTTGGGCCATAGGATCTATTCGGGAGAAGGAATACCTTCACCATAGTCAGATCAGAACTATTGGATCAAGCCAAGAGAAGAAGGTAAGGCACAATGATGAAAAACGTATCTCAGTCATCAGATCTGTGCGTGGGTGGTTGTGAGTCATAGATCTCTCAGGAGTTCATAATTTTGACATTCGGGAGAATTGGAGTGTGCTAGTGTGAAAATTCCCAAAGCTCGAAGCCTTGAAGCTGAGGAACAAAAGTGGTGTGGCATGATGACATCACTAGTGGTGATGTGGACCCTTCCTAAGATGTTCCACATGCCACCACCTTAATTGTTGACATTTGTACCATGTGGACCCTTAAAGGTAAAGTAGTTCGGAAGTTAGGAGTTCAAGAGATTTGAGGAATGCAAGTGTAAAATATTTCAAAGCCCAAAGTCCCGAAGTCCCAAAGTGACATGGCCTGCTGACGTCAACAAGGATGATGTGGACACATGGGATGTGTGCCATGTGTCAATGAGTTAATAACCTATGGAAGATATAAATTCCAGTTAGAACGTGACATGTGTCACCCATCTAATTGGGCCACATGTCCGCCTCTAGTATTCTGCCACATGGAACTTCTCTCGATCATGGGTAGTGGGGCCCCTGATGATACATAAAGTAGTTAAAACCTTGGAGAATAATTTAACCAGACYAGGCCCATGATAACTTGACCCCAATAGACATGTGGTGCCAGATCGTGAATCCCGGAGTTCTGTAGTAAATATCAGTCATTGGATGTTGGGAATCCGTGGACCATTGATCCACCTCACTTCRCTTGTTCACCAATTCGGCACTCTAGGAGATTTTTTTTKATGTTCTTTGGAAACTGCTGAATCCTGGAGTCCCGAAGCTCCTATCCACCGTCCTCCATGAATTTTCCAGTTTAGGGTTTTGTGATGCTTGTGATGTGCGAAAAGGGGAAACCTATGAAGCTCCGAAGCCTCGAAGTTTCAAGGCTCTGGATAAGTGCCCAACTAATAACACTTGGTCACAGTTATGGTCACATGTGAGTTGAGGGATGAAGAAAAAGGGGCTAGTGCCCAAAAGTAAATTTTAGAACAGAACAGGGCTTAGAGATAGAGTCGTGGGGATTCTTGATCAACCAAAGACCTGCAGGAAATAGAGTCTGACATTATTTTGTTGAACCATATTGGTTTATTTTATCATGGAAAATTATTAAGTTAATAGCCTGAAAAAAGTTCAGTTGACTGCACATTTTTGCAGCATTACCAATTTTCAAAACCGAACAAAATTGTTACCTAGTGAAGAGAAATGGAGGAAGCACATGATGCTTACAGTATGGAGGATGAAGCTAGAGGAATGGATGTCCATTTGGGAGTTGAAGGAACAAACTCCAATGGGCATGGAGAAGAAATAGATAAAGACGTGGGCATGATGAAAATTATTAAAAAATTGCAAAAAGATTTCCAAATTCACCTGGAAGATAACAAAAGGCTTATGAGGGCTAGTGAGCAACTGGAGACTTCAATATGAAGCTGATGTGGAGCCTGGAAATAATTGAAAATAAATTGGATACGGAAAGTGGATCCAGTAAATCAGGAAGTCATGGGACCTATGTTTCCTGATGAGGAAAGAAGAGGAATAAGTGGTAGCAGACATCACCAACACTCCCAAAAGCATTCCCATAGGTGAGCACACAATAGCTCAAGTCCATCCCCTGTCAGGAAACATAGGATATCTGAAGTGGATGAACTGAAGGGTGAAATGAATAATATCAAACCTCCTACTATTGATGGAGAGCACAAGAAATATGAAGGTGTTGAGACATGGTTTCTAGGCATGAGGAAATACTTCCAATTGAAAAACTATTCTTCTCATGCAGAGGGAATAATTTCCATCTACCAACTTAAAGGAAATGCATCCATATGGTGGGATCCGTTGGTGCAAGTACAATGCCTCAAGGAGAAAAATGTGACTTGCAAGGAATTCAAAAAACATTTTGAAAAGAAGTACTTAGCCAAGAGATACTATGACAAGAAGATGAAAGAGTTCTTTGAACTTAAGCTGGGCAGCATGACTATAGATGAATATGAAAGGAGATTTATAGAGTTGTTGAATTATGTCCCTTTCATTAAGGATGAGGCAGTCAAGATCCAGATATATCTGAGTGGGATGCCATCTTTCATCAGTGATAAAAGCCATTATGATGATCCCAAGACTCTGCAAGAAACTATAAGGAGAGAAAAATGATTATATGATCAGCAAAAAGGAAAGCCTACTTTCCAAAAATATTGAGAAGACAAGAAGAAGTTTAAGAGGGAGAAAAGGAGGAAGGGGAACAAGCCACCATTTTTCAAAAATATTCCTCAAGGACAACCAGTTTTGAGAGAGCTCGGGATGGCTGAAGTAGGTGGGAAAAGGCCAAGGAAGACACATGTGCAATGTTGGGGTTGTAAAGAAGATCATAAGTATAGATATTTACCTCACATAAAGGACAAGGTGAGAGTTGTTCACAATGTTCAAAAAGTAGAAATAGTGGAGGACATTGGCATAAGAGTACCAAGAATATATGCATCCCTGGACAACACGCAAGATGAGTTTCAATCACAGATGATTGACGTTTAAGGTATGATCAATAACCATGCCTTTACTATTTTAATTGACTCAGGGGCTAGTCATATCTATATAGATCCTACGGTAGTGTAAAGATTTCAATTACCAAGAATCAAGAATGGGAAATCTTGGCTGGTGCAGTTGGCTACAGGAGCCAAAAGAAAGTTTGTTGAGTTAGTTAAATCATGTCCAGTGGGCATGAATGGAATGAGTACCAAGGTAGATTTGAACATATTTCCTTTGGGATCATATGATTGACTAATTGGTATGTATTGGTTGGAACAACACCATGCCATATTAGACTTTCATAACAAATAATTCACTTTCTTGGATGAGGAAGGAAATCAGAGAGAAATCCAAGGAATTCCCAGGGCAGTTACTATCTAAGAAATCTCAGTAATGCAACTAAAGAAGTGTTACAGGAAGGGCTGTCAAATATTTGCAGCCCATATGGAGGAAGCATATAAGGATAATTTTCCAAATATGGAGTATCATGCAGTCTTGGAATATTTTGACGATGTGTTCAAGGAGGTACCATGACTACCTCCAAAGAGAGATATTGATTTCTCTATAAATTTAATTCCTGGAGCAGCTCCAGTATCAAAAACTCCTTACAGAATGAGTACACCAGAAATGAAGGAACTGCAAATGTAGCTTGAAGAGATTCTAAAGAAGTGGTATATACACCCAAGTGTGTCACCTTGGGGTGCCCCAGTCTTGTTCGTGAAGAAGAAATATGGGAAATTGAGATTGTTCATCGTTTTCAGATAGTTGAACTAAGTGACTATAAAGAACTATCCTCTACCAAGGATTGATGATCTCTTCAATCAGTTTAAGGATGCTAGGATATTTTCAAAGCTAGATATCAAGTCAGGATACCATCAGGTAAGGATTAAAGAGGAAGACATCAACAAGACCACCTTCAGGACAAGGTATAGTAATTATGAGTTCACAGTGGTGCCATTTGGGTTATCAAATGCACTAGTTCTTTTCATGTGCTTAATGAATGGCATTTTCCAAGAATATTTAGACAAGTTTGTCATTGTCTCTTTTGATGAAATCCTTGTATATTCCAAGTTGGAAGAAAAACATGATCATCATTTGAGGATGGTGTTGCAAGTTGTAAGAGAGCATCAGTTGTATGCCAAATTGAGCAAGTGCTCATTTTATCAAAATAGAATTCACTATTTGGGGCATATAATATATGAAGAAGGGATAGCAGTAGACCCTGAAAATATTGAGACCATTAAAGGGTGGAAAACACCTAAGAATGTGATAGAATTCATATCCTTCATGGGTCTAGATGGCTACTACAGAAGGTTCATTGCAGGGTTTTCGAGAATAGCTCATCCCACAACTTCCTTGCAAAGGAAGGGGAAGAAGTTTCAATGGACAAAAGAATGTGAAAAGAGCTTCCAACAATTGAAGCAGTTGTTAACTAGTGCTCCAATTTTGAATATTGCATATCCGAATGAAGATTTTGTGGTTTGTATTGATGTGTGAAAACAAGGACTAGGAGGATTCCTTAATCAGAAAGGATATGCGATATGTTTCGAGTCCAAAAAATTGAAAGAGCATGAAAATCTCTATTTCACTCATGATTTGGAGTTGGCAGCCATAGTGTACACTTTGAAGAAGTGGAGGCACTACCTCATGGGAAATAGGTTTTAGCTAAGAACATACCATAATGGTTTGAAATGTTTTTTTGATCAGCCTAATTTGAATGTTAGGCAGAGTATATGGTTGGAATTCCTCTATGAATATGACTTTGATATCAAGCATATCAAAGGAAAGGAGAACAAAGTGGCTGATGCACTCAACATGAGAGTTCATGAAATGCATGCTACAACCATTAGCATGTATTAGACAGATCTTAAAGGAAGAATTTTTGAGGCTGCAAAAGTTGATTTGCAGTACATGGAATTGGTAACTAAATTGCAGCAAGGTAAAATGCAGCAGAAAGATGAAGATTATGAATTGAGAATTGATGGAATTCTTGTGTACAAAAACAGAGTTTATGTACCCATTTCTCACAAATTGAGGAGTATGATCCTGAAAGAGATGCATAATGTGCCTTATGTTTGACACCCAGGATATCATAAAACATTTTCAGTAGTCAAGAGCCATTACCATTGGCCAAGTATGGTACAGGTTGGTGCATGGTTGATGCACTTGTTTATGGTACAAGTTGATTACATTTTGGTGCATGGTTGATGCACTTGTTTATGGTACAGGTTGATTACAGGTTGGTGCATGGTTGATGCACTTGTTTATGGTACAGGTTGATTACAGGTTGAGATACAGGTTGATGCATGGTTTATGCATGGTTCAGATTTATTGGTACAGGTTTACAACGATATATCTCACAATGATAGTGTAACAGTGGTTCCATCATTCTCATTTTACTTCAGGGTGGTAGGATGAGGCAAGGACAGGTGGTTGTATCCACCTTCCGGTTGTATCCGAAGAACATAGGGGGTTGTAGCCTCCTTCTGGTTGTAGCCAGAGAATTGGGGAGTTGGAGCTTCCCTCAGGTTGTAGCCTGAGAAACTAGGAGGTTGGAGCCTCCTTCCAGTTGCAGCTGGAAAACAAAGGAAGTTGGTGCTTCCAATGAATGTAATTCTTGAAAACATACAAGAAAAAGCATTCTGTGGTTTTCTCCCGATTTGGGTTTCCATGTAAAACACTGGTGTACTATGTATGTGTATGATTGTTCATTTGTTCATTGCTTATTTACTCTGCAGTTATTGGATGATAATGCTCCATTGATATAACACTTGGATTATATGGTTAAAAGGGATTAAATTGCTCTATTATTGATTCACCCCCCCTCTCAGTAATCCAACACAACGTCCAGTTTAGCAGAGCTCTATTACAATAATATTCAAGTTAGGGTTCTCATACCCTCGACTCCTATTTATACTAAAAAGAAGCATCTAGAGGAAGATCCTTCTAGAAGTGGAAGCTTCTATTAGGTCTTCTTATATCCGCCTTATTCTATTTTATTGAAAGGCCTTATTAATATTGACCTTTATTACATCCGAATATATTGTTCTACCTATGTGCGAGTTAGGACCCTAATAGCATTTTTCTTCCCCGGGCCTCGTACCAGGCTGCACCTCACTTTGGTTTTCCCTAGGGTCGGGGCATGATGATAAGTGGCGGCCTTCAGGGGAGGAGACCTCTACAAAATGATGAATCTAGAAGGGAGAAGCCCCACAAAAAAATTGCAAACAAGGAGAAGTCGCACCAGAGCTTGGTCTCAGAATGAAGGAGGGAGTGAGACCGGGAGGTTAGGCTCTGTGAATTAAGAGTGAGTGAGTGAGGAGAAAGAACCCACATCTTGTCTTTAGGAGCAGGCTGAACAGGCTGGAGCTAAAGTGACCGGAAAGGCTTTTTGCACGGCACCATGAGGATGCACAGGCCGCAGAACTTCCAGTTCATGTGAGCTGCGGGGTGCAAATGAGAAATGGAGGGTGGCGGCGGGCCCTTTAAATTCTGAAAGTGACTGGAGAGGAGAGATGACAATAGACGGACACCAAGTGGCAAGTGGCCTGGCCATGTGGCCTCGTCCCAAATAACACCCATCATATCATGGAGGCACCCCATCCAGGGGATAGGCTCACCATTATTAAAATAAACACATTCTTTGAAAAAATATCAAACATATGCTAAATTAAAAAAACAAATAAAATATAAACAAAATAGGTTCACCATTATTAAAATAAATCACATACACTCTTATACACTCTTACCTTGATGGGGTGATGA
The DNA here is from genome assembly GCA_032191745.1 of Picea mariana. Lineage (NCBI taxonomy): Eukaryota > Viridiplantae > Streptophyta > Pinopsida > Pinales > Pinaceae > Picea > Picea mariana. The sequence continues at coordinate 160,233 of JASDQU010101636.1, forward strand.
AAAGTGGGGTTAGAGACACACACATTCCTTTCAATACCTAGGTTGGATTGGGTGTCTACTCCCACATTGGTTTGGATAATGGTATTCAGTGGTGTCTGCAGTGGGATTCCAACATGGTTAGAGGTGTTGGCAAGGGGTGAATGTCCGGAGGAATAAAGGCAAAGGGAGAGAAATAAACACTTCTTTCTCTTAGGCTCTCAACACTTGGACCAGGGCTGACAACACAGATCGACGGAGTGTATTCTCGACTTGAAATACAAAATACATACAAAATACTTTAAAATTGTCTAGACATATTGGTTGGTGAAAAATTTGATGGCCCAAGCTTTGGAGAAAAATAAGGAAGATACGAAAAAGATCCTTCACACCATGAGGATTGTTTAGGGAAAATTTGAAGGTCAATGTTGAGTAATTTTCAGGGTCAAAAACATTGTTTCAAAGGTGACAGATGAAGATGGAAAAGGTGAGAAGGCCGAAGGCTCTACCAGCTATTGATAGACAAGTGCTAATCTAATTGAGGTTGACACTGATCCATAGTGACGAGAGTGAGTACAAGATGAAAGACGAGAATATAGACTTGATTCTAGAGGTGACCGAAAAGAAGACTGCACCTTCTAGTGTTGAATAGTTGATTTGATCATGCTTATGTTTTTTAAACTTTCATTTAATATAAGTAGCTATAAACTATTATTTTATATATTTTATAAACAAAACTATGATAATTCCTAGTTGGGACTTGGTTTCCTCTACAAAGAAGCCCTAATGATAATTCCTAATGATAATTCCTAGTTGGGACTTGGTTTCCTCTACAAAGAAGCTCCAACCATAATGTGGATGATGTAAACCTTTTTTTTGGGTATATAATAGAAAAATAACTGATGTGTTTTCAGCTCAAAGAAAAAAAAACAAAAAAAACACATCTACTATTAAATAAAAATAAATCCATAAAAATGTTATCTTGATCACACAAGCTTTAAAAATGGTGAATGCATTTTGATCACACAAGCTTGAAAAATGGTGAATGCATTTTGATCACACAAACTTTAAAAATGTTTGAATGGGAGAGTAGAAGGATAAAGAAAGTATTAAACATATAACTCGAAACCGTTTCATACAGTGAAGAATTTTATTACAAAATGTTCCTTTGAATTATGTTTTTACTAACCCAAATACTTTGAAATAAAATTTTAAACTCAAGTGTAACATAGATATCAGAAACAATAAAATGTTGCAAACTTAGAAAACAAGTTTAGAAGAAAAAAAAAAACTCTTCATAATCACACTGCAACACTAAACACCTCTACAAGATATAAGACAATGATAGATACTAGAGAATGATTGATTTAAACTAGATCTATTTGCATAACTGCTTGCTTAATCTGCACAGATGTAAGTTTATTTATACGATGAAATAGGCCCAGCTACTGGGCAGATAAGAGCTACGAGAACTTACAACTCACTCTGCATTGAAACTCTAACAACAATGCCAGATAAGAGTTCTGGGCAGATAAAAACTCCTACGTGAACTTACAACTCACTCTGTATTGAAACTCTAAGAACAATGCATCGTAACTCCAACAATTTGAAGCTGAGAATTTGATAAGGTAATGTATTCGCAGTCAATCCAAAACTACTAGCTCTATCTCTGTCTGCAAACTATAGAGATATTCCTGGTGATCACTTATAATTTTCATATTTGTTAATCAAAATCTTGGTAATCTCCTCGCATAAAACTTGCCAGTCATCACTTTGTTGTCGATTCCTGTCCGGATGGTACGCTAAAATTGCTTTTCTCAGAGCAGCCTTCACATTTTCTGGACCTTCTAATGAAGGTAAAACCTGCTTAGTCACATCAGGATGAGGGAAATTCTCATAGATATATTTCAAGAAGGATTCTGCACTTTTATTCTTCTCCGCCTGCACTGCACTTATCATTTCATTCATTCTTTTGGCACCAGCTTTACCGTTTTCGGCGTTTTCTCTGTTCTCCTGCTCAACGACTTCTTCTTGGTGTTTTTTCACAGCTTCAGAAGAACATATGTACCAATCAGCACTCGCTATCCGTGCAGACATTATGGTGTGAGCAATCCTGATGCTTTGCAAGTGGAAGGGATGGGCCTGCTTCTTCATTTTCAGAACACAGGAATATGATTTCCCAATCCTGCTCAATGCAATAGCCTCGTTCTCCAACAGTTTTTCATCTGTGACACGAAGAGAATGCTTGAAATAGTCAATAGCTTATGTCCATATCTCCACGCATTGCCTTCTCCAATAGTTCTTCTCCTTGAGGACCACTCAACAATCTGAGAAAGAGTGTCCTCAATCTGAGTTAGCCACGGCTGTTGTTTCATTGCCAGGCCTCCACAATGTAAAGCCTTGAAATAAAACTCTAGGCATCTCGTCATCCTGAATTTTGCAGCAACGGCTCCTTCTTTCTCTTTTTGTGCAGTTGATTCTTCTTGATAATTTGCCCATTCGCTTATTCCCCATAACCAAGTTAAGGCACCAAGGAATTTTTCAGCAGCGGCTCCTCCTTTCCCTTTTCGTTCAGCTAATTCTTCTTGATAAATTGCCCATTCTCTCTTTCCCCACAACCAATTTAAGGCACCAAGGTTCTTATAACAAGAAGCTCCGTCGTCATATGTTTGACTGACACCCAGAGCTTCTTCATATAATTCCTGAGCTTTCTGTAGATTGCGACGTGCCAGAGAAGGCCCAAGGTTGCCTTTTGATACTTTGATGTACAGCTCGTTTCCTTCTTGCCTCAGAAGCTCGCTCGATGATCGGGATCCATTGTTACCCGAATTCTCAGGCTTCATTTTCTCTCAAACAACTGGAAATTATGCCTCTCCGCTGATTATCTTAAAGCTGGATTAAATTGAGCCCTATTCAATCCACATAATAATAAGTGAGGCTATCCAGATATATAGATTAAACCTATTGTATTTGTGAGGCTGAACGCAGAGTATGCATCGATGTGGAGAATCTGAATGAGACTCGAGGCTTCTCTCAGAGAATGGGATACAGCCGAGGTCCTCTTACTCCCCTCCGATCATCATAAGTCAGCGTGAAGAACATTACTTACTCCCCTCCCATCACTATAAATCAGAATTACCAAATTCGACCGAATCTGTAAAAAAAAATTCGAAAATTCGCCAATCCGTTCGTTCGATTCGGCCAATTTATGAGTAAAATTCGTGGGAGAGGAATCTGAAGAGAATACATAAGGCCCAGGCTGGAATGGTAGGTGCATTTGGCGGGAATAAAAGCGAAGGGCTCACAACAAAATCTGATTGTACTTGCAAGGTTATTTCGTGCTCTGTTGAATCGGCAAGTAGTTATGGGGTAAGCTGTTTTATCCCTTCAGATTCCCTTCTACGATGTATGGGCATGTATCCTTTTATCTGTTTCATTTTTCCCACTCTTAGTTCTGGTCCTTTCTCAAACTTATTCACCTTATTCATTTTTTAGGTAAGCATTTTTTTCTCCTTTGAATCAAATGGGTTATATGTAACATTGGGGTATATGTAACATTGTGGTAGATATAGTGGAAGCTTCTTATTATGAGAGAGTATATAGTTTTTGATAAAGGTGAATTGAGAATATGGTAAAAACTGATCAATTTTCCAATTATAATGGCGATTTTTATTTTTCAGAATTGAAAATTTTTGAATCAATTTTTTTTTTCCCATATCATGTTCATGTTAGAAAATGTAATTCCTATTTCTCTTGTGTGAAAATATTATGTTTGTAAAGTAGAAAACAGTTTGATCTTACAAGTGTGAGAATATTATGTTTGTAGAGTAGAGAACAGTTTTTATAAGAGTGGTTTGATCTTACAATTTAGGAGATTATTAGATAATTGGTTACGAGATTATTAGATAATTGATTGTGAGAGATTCTTTCCAACTAAAAATCAGAAAATAGTGTGAAATTGAAATATTGTCTCAATTAGATGATTGTATGATATCTATTTAAGACAAACTTGTTATATTTATATGTATTCAGTACATTAATTCGATAGTGTATTTCACTTATTGTTTAGTATGTAATACTTTTCTCTCCCATTTTAATATATCATATCAAATTCGAATTCCAACTTACTAACTATACACTGTAAATCAATCAATATAAAAATGAGAAAAATACACTATAAATCAATCAATATAAAAATCTCATTTTAATATATCATATCAAATCCAAATTCGAATTCCAACTTACTAACTATACTATACATTGTAAATCAATCAATCAATCTCTAAGGTAGCTAGAGAGGTAGTAGGGGGGCCCNATTCGGCCAATTTATGAGTAAAATTCGTGGGAGAGGGACCTGAAGAGAATAGATAAGGCCCAGGCTGGAATGGTGGGTGCATTTGGCTCACAACAAAATCTGATTGTACTCGCAAGGTTATTTCGTGCTCTGTTGAATCGGCAAGTAGTTATGGGGTAAGCTGTTTTTATCCCTTCAGATTCCCTTCTACGATGTATGGGCATGTATCCTTTTAGCTGTTTCATTTTTCCCACTCTTAGTTCTGGTCCTTCCTCAAACTTATTCACCTTATTCATTTTTTAGGTAAGCATTTTTTTATCCTTTGAATCAAATGGGGTATATGTAACATTGTGGTAGATATAGTGGAAGCTTCTTATTATGAGAATATATAGTTCTTGATAAAGGTGAATTGAGAATATGGTAAAAACTGATCAATTTTCCAATTATAATGGCAATTTTTTTGGACTTGTATTTGAAAAGAGAAAACCAATAAACAGATTTATTCTTCCCAAAAAAATGTAGAAGAATTCTTCCATTCAATTAATCTATCTGCTAACCTGGAACAAAGCTGAGGCTTGACATCTGTAATTGTAGCAATACAGTAGAAAAATGAAATTGGAAAGAAAACAATCACTGATTAGGAGATTCACTCGTTACAAAATACTCTGTAACTGTGGACTCGACTTTTGATTACTTCGATATTCTTTATCTGTTTACTATACTTTAGCATCAGATTCAAAAAAGTGACGGTAGACATGATTTTGCAATGTAACCCAATGGGACCTAATCCTCTGGAAATGGAATAACACTAGAATAAAGCTGTATTGATAGGAAAAATAATACTCTCACCTTTTGGCTTTTCCAGCGAGCATTTCACTTTAAAAGCATCGCGTCTCTTCCTTTTGTTTCTAAAGAGAGCAATGTGAAAATTAAAGGCAACAGTGGTTCATGTCATTTTGCACATTCCTTCTTTCTTGTTGGGGTATTGTTACCACTGAAAATTATAAAAGGGAGAAACATGATATTGTAATATAGCTAATCTACCCTAATGGTAGGCGCAGGTTCGAATCCCATTAAGTATATCCTTGTAACATAAATTCTCGAATAAGAGTACTTACTCCAAGAACATATATACGCACTCTATAATGTGATTACCTGCCGCAGCCTGTTCTAGTTGAACCAAAGTAGCGTCTGCTCCATTGAAGATTGGCCTACAGGCTATCTCCACATATGTGTGCAAACCTTCCAAGTGAACAGGAACATTCATAAGATTATTCAAATAAACAAATAAACAGAGTTTTTTAACCAAGAGGAGGGTGGTCTGGCAANTTACACAGTTTGAGTGGTTTTAATGGTTAAAAAATATGTGTTTCTTTTTAAGAAACACATATTTTTTAACCATTAAAACCACTCAAACTGTGTAAAAAAAGACAAACAACATTAGTAATTGGAATTGCTACCACATTCCCTAATATATATTTAGAAGCATGCCTCTACATTCTCATATGGCAAGGGATTCAATTAGTTCAGCTTTCTATACTATATTAATCTGTGTATATCTACCAGTATAGACCCATCTTAGCTCAGGTTCTATAAAGTCCCTAAAGGGATCAAAAAATTAAAATCACATATACAATTTTCATTTATTTAACTTTTATTATTATCATTTAAAATGACACCTATCAACTCCACGTTAAATTTAGGCAGAGAATCACACATAAATCTAATACCAAACTGTAGAATGCACCTCTAAACCCAAAAATATTACTATAAATATATCCATAACTCGATAATGCATCCATGGAGTGACAACCCATCTAAATAGTAGAAATAAAGCCAGTTGTTCTTACTTATCCCTTCACGTTGTGGTCATTTAATAGTTCAAGACCATACAAACTAGCACAGCCACAAGTCACTCGTGGCTGGTGAACGCCAAATAACCGAGCCCTGGGCATTAAATAACCGCAGAATCCTGTGCATTAAATAAGCACGCTGTAAGAGCTCCAGGCAGGAAAATCCCGCCCAGTAAATAATAGTTGGAGTAAAAATCGTGGCTGGTAAACTTGGGCTCTTTAGAAAATGAAACGTTAATCACTCAGAGGTGGCAATCAGCTAGCTATCATTTTAAATTTTAAAATAAAAAAATAAACATGTAAATGGATGTCTTTATAATAGTGAGGAAGTTAGTGGTTGAAATCATAACCATTGATTTATTGGGACAATTAAGAATATTTCAACAATATTTAATCTTGTCCATACAAAAATGATTTAGTACTAAAACATATTAAATGTGCCCATTATCAATAGATGTAAGCCTTTCGACATAAACATAAATCTCTGAAAAAATGAAGAGACGACTTGTCAATGTTTCTGATAAAAACAAAATCAACATCAACGCAGAAGTTTTATAGATGTTTTTCTTACGCATAACCACATTCATTGTGTGCATAGAAATGTGTACAAGCATTTACATAAACCTTAACGAAATTCACCAATTTTTGAACCAGTGAGTATTCGAATACTGCTGAGCTGAAGAAAGTTTAATTAATACTTTATATGCTTGATTTCAGTTTTTCAAAAAAATGCCTATATTACTTAGGTTTAGGTTTATACAATATAGTGAAGATTAAAAACATCATTTACACAAATGATTGAGGCTGGACTTGAATGAGGATCTGTAATAAAAGGGTACCCTAGAAAGATGGATGGGCTTTGACATATGTAATTATAGTGGGACTTGAATGAGGATCTGTAATTAAAGGGCAACCTAGAAAGATGGACGGGCTTTGACATTTGTAATCATATAATTACATCTTAACGAGTGTGACACATGAGCTATCAAAGGCATTCTTGTAACAGAGTCAATATACTTTCAAATTGAGAAGTTATTAATGCCTTAATAATAACTTGATATACCTTTATTATATTTGGAATATAAACTTTTAATACATAGGATGGAATATATAACTTCGAAAATATTCTATTTCATTCCACTCTCCTAGAACCGAGAGAAGCAAAGTTCAAAAGAGTTAAAATTAAACAGAATTAACATAGCTATAATCTATTTCAATTGCACCTATAGTATTAATTTGTGATTAAAGTGAGAGTTAATAAAGAAACCTATCCTTTTAT
>JASDQU010101636.1:175088-186381 GCA_032191745.1 Picea mariana
AGTCCAACCACCATTGTAAGCCCGGGTCCCATGTCCAAGTGCTCATGTGAACTCCCCGTAGAAGATTTTGGAACCCAATAAACAACTCCAAATGATGCTCCAAAGACTGACATCTATCATGTGGATCCAAATAAGAAGATCCATCCACATAGTGGAAAATGGTCGTAGCAGAATCTGGAAGGAATAATACCATTGTAGAATATGCAGACTGAACGCTGGTAACTAGCTCTTGATGTGAGACATTTATGTTCTCTACAGAAGGTAGAGTAGAGTCATCAAATAAAATATGGAAGTGGTTGTCATCCCAGAAATGACAACTATCCATATACCAATCATCACAATCGACCTCAAAATCATAACAAGCATACATTTCTTGATTATATGCATTCATGAGACCCTCCATAAGAAATCTCTCCTGCATGTTATTCAATGAATCTTGAATACTACGAAAACTATAATGGAAGTTGCATCTAAGACTATCTGTGAGGCGGTCTGTGAGGCCATGTGCAAATGCATCCAATGTGTGAAACAATTGGGCTTTGAATGATTCAAGAATTTATTTTGTGTTTTGAGAAGAAATAGCCATCTGAGCATCCTATGAACTCACCCAATAAGTTACGGCAGAAAATCGCAGCTTTTTCTGGAAAAAACCCTAAAAACTGTTGAAGTTAAAATGCTCATAACTTCACTTCCCGGACTCCGTTTCGGCTGATTTTTTTTTTGAAATTGGGTGAAATTGTGAGAGGAACTTAGATATGTAATTTGTTTGACAAAATTCGGCCTCCAACTGCTACAGAAATAAAAACAAATTGCACTGCCGTCTGCGGAAAAACCTTGAAAAATTGCAGATTTTAAAACTTCAATATCTTGACCTTCTGGACTCCGTTTCGGTCGATTTTTTTTTTTAATTGGGTGTTTTTCTGAGAGGAACTCAGATCTACAACCCTTTTCTGCAAAGTTTGAACAGAAATATACTGAAAATTTCTGGAATGTCTCGTCCCTCTTGTTTCTTCTTCGAAAAACAAAATCTGCAAAAATAAAAAATAGTTGCCCACAACTCCGGCCAAGGAAAGTGCTCTGATACCACTTGTTAAGAACCCAATACTGAATAAAAAATCACCACAATAGATATAGAATAAAAATATGCAAAATCTCCTTTATTACCATCAAACCCTTGAGGTAGGGCAACACCATACAATGGATCCTATTATGGAAGGGATCCTCTCCTGTTCACTTGCCTCTTCGAGGGGGCATCCTCCAATTGAGNTGCTACCATCTAAGAAAGGTATTATTGAAATGCAGAAGGTTTAGTCTCTCCCTAAATCCCAAGAACCCAATACTGAATACAAAATCACCACAATAGATATAGAATAACAATATGAAAAATCTCCTTTATTACCATCAAACCCTTGAGGTAGGGCAACACCATACAATGGATCCTATTATGGAAGGGATCCTCTCCTGTTCACTTGCCTCTTCGAGGGGGCATCCTCCAATTGAGCTACCGCTCCAAATACAATACTTCTCTTCATGTCTCATTACATTGCTTGAACCCCTTTATATAGTGCTACCATCACCTAAGAACATTCTAAAGGAGGAATCTTCTAGAAGTAGAACCTTATAAGAAGTCCTCTTACATTTATTATATCTAACTACCATAGTGGGCCTTATTTAATAATATAGTGGACGTAGTCCACCTTACATTGAATGACCTCCACTATTATCACTATGGGCCCTCTGGGCCCCCCCACTACCTCTCTAGCTACCTTACATGGCCTTAGGATATATATTTTTTATCTTTAGATTCTTAAGTCATCGTGGAGTCGGACTAACCTCCTCGACGGTCCCGTCGCTTGTTACAATTACCACCGGATTTCGTGTCCTTGCCTTCTAAAAGGCATAGAGTTATTATATGTGGTACACACACATCCACCATTCAGACTTGTGATTCTACAAGGATGAGTACTAAACCCGGTCTTCAGAATTCTGGGAGCCCTTCGACTCCCATACCCACTATAGTTAATGGCACCCCTTCAACTCATGCAACCTCTATGGTCGTAGTGCCGGAGGTACCTATCATTACTATGGCTCGGCCTATAGTTAATGCTCAAGCTACCACCTCGAACCCCTTTCGGTCTCTTCACCACTCACCGGGCTACAATGTTCAGTCCATCCATATGGCTTCTAGTCCATTTTCTTATGGTATGCCTAATTTCACTTCACATGTTTCGAACTCCATCCCAGCTACTAGCCCTAATGCTAGAATTGGGCTTGGGGGTAGTACACCTCCCTACACTCCTTTTTCATTTGTTGGATCTCAAATCCCTCAAATGACTCCTAATATGGGGGGTATCCCTGCTTTTAACCCTGGGTCCAATCCTCCTACTTCTGGGTGGAATAGTCAACCTGGAAAACAAGCTTCGGCTCAAGTTCCGTCCTACAACCCCACCTCCTTGGCGTAGATTTCGACCAATAAGTTTGGCATGATGAATCTGCCTCTATCCTCCAGTTTCCAACCTGGAGGAGGTCAGTTTCACACTTTGGTCAACCTCCAATCCGGATCTAATCCAATTGGGGGAAATTTCTATAACCCTCAACAGAACATTCCAGCTGGAATGATTCCCAACCAACCTTATATGAATCAACCTGGAGGAGGGTCTTATAATGTCGGACATGGCCATGGTGTTTACCATAACCTTGGATGGCCTGCAAATCCGCAAGCGCAATCTTTCCCAGGAGGTTGGGACCAGATGTCGCAACCTCGTCTCCCTTTTCTGGCCATGCTTAATCTGTCAGATTTGTCTAAGTTAATGAATGACCCTGTGAGTCATGATCCTACATGGCCCCCCATCCCCACCAAACTTCCTTCGGACATCCCGAAGTTCGAGGATAAGAATGGAGAGGATCCTGGTGATCACATCACTACCTTTGACCTTCGGTGCTCATCAAACTCCCTTAATGATGATTCTATTCGTTTGAGATTATTTCAATGCACCCTCATCGGAGTTTGAGATTAGAATATTATGAAGGGAATAAGCTGGCCGAGCCCAGAAATAGGCTCTACTTGAAAATATATTACTCTTGAGCCCCAAGCTTAGGCGAAACTCTCAGTATACTAATGTAATTTAGTGTATATATCTCTTTTCCTTTTCATCTTTGGGTTTCTTATCGAGTTTTCACTTGGTTGACAGATGTCAACGAAGTCTTTAGTCTACTTAGGATTTGTAGACAGGGCCAATTGTCACACACAGAACTTGGCTTCCGTTGCTTGGGTGGTTTACTCACCCGAGAGTCTACTGGTGTCTTCAGGTGGCGTATGCCTAGGGCCATCCATGAATAATGTGGCTAAATATAGCGCTATTATAGAACTTTTGCACAATGCTATCTCACATGGCATTCGTTCATTAGAAGTTTTCTTGGATTCCCAGTTAGTAGTATGTCAGTTGAACGGCCATTACTGCATGCATGATCCTACTTTACTTCAACGATTCCTACAGGTACGTCTTTTAGAATGACAATTTGATTTTATTACATATTATCATATTCCTAGGAGTTCTAATCATGTATCCGATTCTTATGCTAATTTTGTTTTTGATTGGCATTTGTCACATAATTAAAAGCAAAGAAAACCATCTAATCAATGTACACATTGTAAAATATAAGTAAAGCCGAAGATCCTTTTTTATATATTTCAAAAAATATGGTGTTTATAGTACAAAATGGGGCTAACACCCTCAATACACATATACAACTGGTATTACAATATCCCATGACATCTACGCCTGTGGCGCCGAACCTGTGTCATGGTAGCAAACCACGACATTTGCGAGACGTCGAAAGAGTCGTACCATGCCCTGGAGACACCAACCACCTGTCGCTACAAGGCTTCAGGCAGATACTCTACCTGAACCATGGGTATCTTGTGAGTCAAATGCAACAGGTTGCCCTGCATGTTTTGTAGGACCCTCTCGGCTTCTCCTCCCACCACATTGTCTCCCCGGTTCCTCCGTCGATGTCGAGGGAAACCCTCTGGCCGTCATGGACCCACATCTGTGCCACACAAATGTATAGTCAATACTTAAGCACCATCCAAAAATATTTTTGTCCTAATTATACAAAAATACAAAAAAATTAAATATGTAAAAACTTTTTGACATACCTATGTCACCGTAGGCGGACCCTGGTGGAAGTGGCATGTCTAGATCTCTTCTAAAGTCGATCCCCTCATAGGGATAGTCATCTAGAGTGATGACCTGTCGCCGCCACCAGTAGAAGAAGTCCTCGTTGTAGGGTGTTGGAAACCTACCTCCCCCCTGCCTCCTCATCACCTCAATCCACCATGCCATGGCTGGATCATGAGGTCCCCTAGGAATAATCTCAACTCTAGGTCCCAAACCTGGAACCGGCTCAAAAAATAAACTGCACAAGATGGAGGCAAACCCAAAATTTATTTTACCCCCCTGTTTTCACTCTATCAACTGGCTCTTCATATTCGCCAATCGTGAGGTACACCAGTCATACACTGTGGGTCTCGCATACTGCACTGCATAGAAAATGAGCGACCTCGATGCCTAGTGCAATGAGGCCGAACCTATGATCTTGGTCAATACTAGGATAATGATCTTCAGGCTGAGGTTGTTTATTGCCCGGATAGGGACTTGACTCCCTACCTTAGGAGTCCCTACTACATAGTGAGCATCGATATATTCCTCTATCTTCATCCCACTACCTGCTCCCCGTGATTTGAGGTTTACAACCTCCCCCCAACGTGATAAACTAGTCAGAAAGTAAATGTCCTCTACTTCAATTCTCAATGGTTTCCCATCAAGATTGAAGCTCTGACTCTCAAGGTCCTAGTAACCCACCAACATCTCCAACAACCTCACCTGGGCTCTCATTTCTTTGAGCACCCAAAAATTATACAAACCACATCTCTTAAGGCCATTTGGGCCCCCAGATCTCAATCTACAGCAGCATCGACCTCCTCATGTTCTCTCTCTCTCCATTCAAGAACCATCCTGTCAAAAATAAATAGAATTTTGAGTTAGAACCCTTCTTTTGGATCATTTGTGTGCCTATACGCGGCCTCCTTTGAATACAGTCGCATGTAGGGCTCAATATACACACCTTGTAGTTCACACAAGAGCGTATACGTCGTCGTACATGCGACCTAACCAAATCCAGCTCGCATACACCGAAATCTACACTTTGCGCCATAAATAACTAAAAATTTAAGACCTAATTCAAAATTTTAAACCATTGAATTTGAAGTGGAAGAGAACAATAATTACCTGAACCAAACGGCTCGTGATTTCGTTTCCTAATGCTCCTGCAATCATCATTTGAATCTCGGAGGTATTTTGGTCCAATTTGCACTAGTTGGGTAAAAAATCAAAATGGTATAGTAATTTTTTATTTTGTTACTATTTATAAATTATTTTTACCCACTTTCTATGGTTTTAATCCATTTTTTCACCTAATGGACTAATACAAAAGTGGATCGAGTTGGTTTTTGCATTTTTAACCTAGGATTCTTGCAAATTTCAGTGTTATGTCGACCGTTTGTCACCTCGGGCAGGTATGTTCATTACCCAACATACAGGATAGGTATCCATTCCATTATGCATTTTCGCATTATCCTATAACTGTCACTTTTTACGCCCTAGGTATGAACCCATTTGTTATGACACAAAACCCTCCATCTGCTATAAAATCATGTCATTTTCAAGTGGTAGAGACTTACTGAACATGGGTTCCCTAGTTAGATCCCCTACTGCATTTGGTGCCCATGCAGATATTTTTTCAACCGGACTGGGAGTCCCTCACAACTCATACTTGAATTTATGCCAAGCCTCATTTCTCATTCATAAACATGGGACTTTATACCCCATGGACTCCCAAACGAGTTTAATTTAATCTCTTTTTCGACTCGTCTAAAAAGGGAAAAGATTGTCGAGTGATTTTTCCCTTTCACACTTGTTAAATTGGATTTGAAAGGTCATGAGTCTTAGTTAAGCTCTTTTCTGACTCAAAAAATGAAAATATTGTCGAGTGAACTTATCTCTTTCACACTCATAAAAATGGTTTTGAAAAGACGTCTATTTGGCACAAGTTTACCCCTTTTTCACACCAAGTAGACTAAAAGACATAAAAAAGGACATTTTTTGGCGTTAAGTTGTGATTGCATCTCATGCAGTATTGAGCCTATAGCTGGTTATCGCTCTGTGTTATAAATTGTTTTCCTCAACAGTTTTCATCCTCAACCAAGAAGAGCCTTGTTTATATCCTTCTCAATTTGACACCCTATACCTAGGAGGAAACATTCCCTCGAGTGTCCATCTCCTGCATGCACTTCCCTGCATTGAGCATAGGTACGTTCCACTGCTGGAACTAGTTTTGCTTACTTGCGACACTCATTTCCTCCTCTGTATCATATCATTTATTTGTCTATGAAAAAACAAAAAAATACAGGGGGGAAGGGAGTATTATCTTATATCAGCACCAGTTGTGTCGCCTTTGAACAAAGCACAAAGTTATTGGAGTCCATTCATCATAATTTTTGGATTAGCATGGCCTCAGGAAGCTGAGCTCGTTACAGAGTCTTCTCTACCGACTGGTTACTCTTCTAGTCCCTACAAAGAATTTCATTGATGCCTCCTTCATCTCATGGTTTCATCGTTAGGTCTGTGCTGTCAGAGTCGTCCATATGTCTCATGCTCTTGTTCAAAGGAATTCTATCAACCTGTGTCGGCCACTCCTAAGAACTCTTGACTTTGCATGTCAGCCATACCCTCAGTTTGTCTCATAATCACATGATATTGTAGTCCTATCATGCACCTTGGCCCTACTTTCATCATTGGTAGGTAACCTTGAACCCAGCAGTCGACATTTCATCATTGGTCGTTGACTGGGTGGTTTCCCTTGTGTTCGACAGCAAGACATCTATTCACACATTGGGATTCATGCAGTGTCTTGGATGCCATTAGCCCTATGGTTTCCTCACCTTTGTCAAAAATTTTCATCATTGGTTGATATTCAGAGGGTCTTTTTCATGTGTTGCTTTCACTTGGCACACGCAAAAGACGCACAAGGTCGTTGGATCGTGAACTTGTTCTTTGTCTGATTTCCACCAAATCATGAAGCTCATGCTTTATACCTCATGCTAACTGATGAGAGATGCCTTAATGCTTTCCTTTCAATGGGTCTCTTTCCATCGATTTCATCTCATTTATTCTAGAAACAGGACGTAGAGTATTATGAGTACCTTGAGGCTTCTAGTCATCAGTGGTAGGCTCTCTCACCATCGACAGTTCGGAATACATTAATGTCTCCTAATCGATGTATTCTTTAGGTGTTCAACACCGACTCCTCTATTCACACTTATAAGAATGTACTCGGTGCCTTGATACCTACTTTCATTATTGGTAGGTTGTCTTGTGTTTGTTAACAATATACATCAATGACCAGTAATCAAATGATGTCTCATTATTTTCGACCTCAACTCCTTTATTCACATGATGTAGACCTGCACCTTTGGCGGATTGTGTAGAAGACTTGAAGACATCACTATGTGGTCGCAGCTCCCCTGAGTTGTTTCTTCCTTTTCATTGGACCAATACCTATATGACTTCAGTGATCATGGGAGATCAGATTGTACTCCATGGTATACAGACATATTCAGATTGGTTTTGAGACTAGTTCTATTGGGCCTTGTTTGTGACTATGACAACTATTGGCATGTAACCACATTTGTATTTGCCTATTCATGGCCACGGACACTTGTTTGGTATATTTTCACATGGATCTGCAGTGTATTTTTGGAAGCCATGTAGCAAAGTCAGTGCAGAATGTAATGAGAAATTGAGTTCGTCCAGCTGGTTCCCTACCACTCCACTTTTGGGTTATTCATAATGCATTTCGGCCATCGAGGATACTCCTTTGACCTCACACATTAGGGGGCATCTGTTAGAGCAAGATTTGCCTCACCTTATGCAATATTGCAGAGAGGAACTTATTCCATTTCCCTATGTAGACGTAACTTCCCTATTACTAAATTCTAGAGACAAAAATATAAATTTTTCCACGTATATGCATCTTGCACCCTATACAACAAGCGTATACGCAGGCTGCTCCACTACAACCCGCGTACATCGAGATTTGTGCCAGAAAATTAAAATTAAATGTCGGGTTTCCATGTCACGAAAGGAGATCTATGATCCTTGGCCTTCCATATACTATAAACGTTCTGAATCAACGCTTCTGTTGCATTTTGAAGGCTATAAAGAAGCCAATTCTAAGTTGTGGAAAAGGAAAAAGAATTCAACTTTGAGAGCAAAGTTACTCCGGAGAAATTATTTACTTCATATCGAGTCTGCGTCCCTTTGTCCTTTAAGTCTGAACACAGTGTTCAACCCCCAAGCTCTTTCCTTATTTGATGGATAACCCCATTATCTCCCTTATATGATCTTGCCTTTGGTGGAGGATTGAAGTGGTGGAGGCCCAACTGGAAGGAACTTAGTTTCTCGGTTCCGAACTGTGCCGACACAAAAGTATGTAATATTTTCTTTTCTATTGATCATTTATTAATATAAATACTCTCTTCCCTTCCAATTGGTGTCTTTCAAATATATGAATTATTATCCATGGGTGTATTTGTTATGTATATTGATGGATCGTGCTATCTAATGTGCTGGCCTTTTATATTGACACCATATGCTTGTTTTGATTGCTTTTTGAGAACTTGTTGTAGGTATATAGCTTTGGGTTGAAGTGCTCAATGGTGGACATCATCGAACATCTGGACGAGGTAGGCCTCTTTCTTATCTCCCTTGCACATTGGTTTATATAGCATATCGTTGGAATAGAGTTGATTTTTGCAGTCGTTTTCGTCTGTTGTGGTTCACCCTAGCCATAGAGAGATTTTCCTCGTAAGAGATAAATATCTTCAAACAAATGTACTAACAAGGATACTTGCATTATTTGTAATTATTCTCTTCCTTCATTATTTTTAAGCAACAATTCTTCTTTAAATATTTCAATGTATTATATAAGTAATAATTTTTTATCAAATATTCTCACTATATTATAGATTATAAGAGTATATTTTTAACTGAAAATTTATAATTTGAGAATACTTATTTCAACAAAGTCACTCACGATTAGTTCCTTCCCTGTAATTGTTTTCCAAAGAGCGCATTCCCTATACGTTATGAGAGCATCCCCTCAATCAAGTAGTCGTTGTATTAGGTTGTATTTATCCTTTGGAACAAAGTTACCCAAGACTAGAACTTGTCCCATAAGTTATGAGAACATTCCTTTGGCTATTCTCATAAGCTACAAGAGAGTCCCTTCAGCTAAGTAATCGTAACTAGGTGTCTCTAGTCTATCAAAGTCAACAAGGAATATCACTTGATCTCATTTGAAAACACAAGCACAAGGACTAGCTAAGTAATCTTAACTAGTTGTCTCTAATATGTCAAAGTCGACACGGAATAACACTTGACCTCATTTGAAAGAAAAATCACAAGAACTAGAAAGTCAGTAGGAAGGACTAGTCCATAGATTCACTGTGGCAAGTTGTGGAAGGGCGAAATCCATATGGTGGAACCAGGAAAGAAACTATGACCATCGAAAAATCTAAAAATATGGAATTTTCTCAAAGGGGCTTTTATTGAAAAGGTAAGATTTTGGATGCCATGACAGTAGTGTTGTGTTAGGACACATAAGCACCACATGTCATGCGACATCCTCAAAGTGACCACGCTAGTAATTGTAGGATCACTAGAATGAAGTATAGGGAGCATATCGTGAGGAAAATGAATGGTCATGATCTCACCTTAGCAAACACCGAATGGTGGAACTAGAAGGCTAATTCGAAAATCTCGGGATTTGTGTTTATTTAAAAGGGGAATTTATTGGAAAGCCATATCCCAAATGGGTGGATATCCAAATAAATCGAGGATCTTGGATAGAGATGAACCATGTGGGTGGAACCGATATATCTAGAAATATGTGGATTTTGATAAATAGAACTTTTTCAAAAGTTCTTATTCTAGATGGGCAGATATTCAAAGATTTGAGAAAGTGAGATGGGCATATATCTAGAGGATTGGAAGTCTCATATATCCAGCTCTATGTGTCTTTGGGATGAGACCCATCTATGGAGAAAAGGGAGGATCTATGTCAACCAATATGTGCAAGATAGATCCACATGGATTCTCAGTGGACTAATGACGTCATATGGTACATGTGGATCAGGTCCACATGGATGCCACATGGAGGGTAAAATATCTTCAAACAAATTTCCTAACAAGGGTACTTGCATTATTTGTAATTATTCTCTTTCTTCATTATTTTTAAGCAATAATTGTTCTTTAAATATTTCAATGTATTATACAAGTAATAATTTTTTATCAAATATTCTTGCTATATTATAGATTATAAGAGTATATTTTTAACTGAAAATTTATAATTTGAGAATATTTATTTCAACAAAGTCACTCATGATTAGTGCCTTCCCTATAATTTTTTTCCAAAGAGCGCATTGCCTATAAGTTATGATAACATCCCCTCAATTAAGTAGTCGTTATTAGGTTGTATTTATCCTGCCAAAGTTACCCAAGGCTAGAACTTGTCCCATAAGTTATGAGAATATTCCTTTGGCTATTCTCATAAGCTACAAGAGAATCCCTTCAGCTAAGTAATTGTAACTAGGTGTCTCTAGTCTGTCAAAGTCGACAAGGACTATCACTTGACTTCATTTGAAAACACAAGCACAAACACTAGCTAAGTAATCATAACTAGGTGTCTCTGGTCTGTCAAAGTCGACAAGGACTAACACTTGACCTCATTTGAAAGAACAAGCACAAGCACTAACACAAGCACTAGCAAGTCAGTAGGAAGGACTAGTCAGCAGATTCACGGTGGCAAGTTGTGGGAGGGCGAAGGCTAGATGGTGGAACCAGGGAAAGAACTGTGACCATCCGTAAATATGAAAATATGGAATTTTCTCAAAGGGGATTTTATTGAAATGGTAAGATTTTGGATGCCATGAAAGTAGTGTTGCGTTAGGACACATAAGCACCACATGTCATGCGACATCCTCAAAGTGACCATGCTAGTAATTGCAGGATCGCTAATGAAGTATAGGGAGCATATCTTGAGGAAAATGAATGGTCAAGATCTCACCTTAGCGAACACTGGATGGTGGAACTAAAAGGATAATCCAAAAATCTAGGGATCTGTGTTTATTTAAAAGGGGAATTTATGGGACAACCATATCCCAAATGGGTGG
>JASDQU010101637.1:42686-58155 GCA_032191745.1 Picea mariana
ATGGTTTTGGTTTTACATTGATTAATTGCACGTTGATATGATTATCCACCGCTCGAAATTTCGGGTTGGCCGATTAGTATGGTTTAAACGATATGATGAGTGATTGAACATCACTGTACTGTGCCATTAATATGCTGCATGGCGGTAACAATACCACCACCTTCGCACGCATACATTAATTCACTCCCCTTTGAGCGCTTGCAGCTGTTAGCCTTAACGATTTTCGCCCCTGTGTATTGTTGTGTTCAATCCAAACCCTACCATGCACCCGCACCATGGCTTTGGTTGTAAGGGTTGAACCCAATGGTAGCTAGGCATTGTTGATGTTCGATGGTGCTTACAGTGACCTTGAAGAGTTCATATGGCTCCCGTTCATACGAAAGTTTGATGGCTATAACCCTAGCGTGGCTCGACAATTTGCATTAACCTTTGATGGCTTCCGAGCCAAGGTTGGGGATGTGCAGTTAGAAATTGATGAGCAATTTCTCAGTTTGGCTACCGGTCTGCCTGCTGTCGGACAGAAATGGTCAAAAAATTGCAAAGTGGAAGATGTCCCGTGGACATTACTCTTCCAGTCACGAAGGGTGAGTTCTTGTGACAAGGATTTGCCCGCAAATATGCTTAAGCAGCGCTGGCACGACTTGCTCATGGTAACCAAGCAGTTCATTACCTACGAGGGCAGGTATGGTTTCGTGTTCTTATATCACCTTCGGCTACTGATGGTTTTCATGGGCTACGAGCTTAATATGCCTTACTACTTGCATAGGAGTCTGTTTAAAATGTTTAAAAGATATAAACGAAACCAGGCCGATAGAAGTCTATTTCATTTTGGGTTAATTAAAATGCTTGTGGTTTGTAAATTGGGGTTACACCGAGACTGTTGGGAGGAATTTATTAAACACAATAATTTCGAGGACTCAAGCCCACCACAGGTTGACAAACCTGTGGTGAGTGAGAGCAAGTCGATACCCCCTGTGCCTTACAGTGCTCTGTTACCTAAACCCATACCCGATTCTCCTATTGATCTACCCGTTTCTGTGACCAATCATGCCGAAATTGTTAAACCCGTGGCTAAAAGGCCTAAAGCCAAACCCACTGCCAATTCTAAAGGCAAGAAAAACGCCCACTTAATCTCTTGCATGGAAAGAAACAAACCAAAAATTCCTGTCAACCCCGACCCTATTATGGTGAGTGAAGATTCTGACTCAGAGGTTGAATGTTACCTGGCAAGTGAGTATCCCTATTCTGAAGGTCTGTGTGATAAACCCGCATACGACTTTGTGAAGAACCTACCGCCTTGCTTTCAAAATGATCCCAATTTTCCAGGCATCAAAATGCCCTGTAAAACCCCAGGTGACTCTTCAAAACCCCCTACTGCTCTAGCCGAACCAACTGCCCCACCATGTGATCAGTGTGGCTCATGGTTGGAAAGGTATTACCTCGATGTGCCAATGTTGCAGTCTAGAATTCATGCTCTGGAGGATCAAGTCGCAAAGCTCACTAGGCAAAAGGCGAAGATGCCATCCATTGACAAGAAACAACGAACAACAGGTTTGATTTTATTTAAGAACGTGGAGTCGGCTACAGGAGTCGTCAATTCAAAGTTGGCGTAGCTCAAACAGCCTCACTGGTATGACTTTCATCTATTTATATGACAAACTCATAAACTCTGTTTATATCATGGATTTTCTCTGTCACACAAGCATGCACTATTGTATATAATTTTGTTTTGATAAATCAATTTTTATTATCGTTTAAGTTTTGATTGGATTTGGCTTTGATTCGACTGATAGCGAGATAGATTTAATGTGTTTAATTTGGATTCAATCGAATACTCTGTTGATCATTAAAGTTGTTTCTAAACATAGGCTATTTCTGGTATTCCAATTTTGAACACAGTCAATGGCTCGACTTGAATTGGTTATATTCTATGCGATATGATTGACAAATGGGTTAACTATTTTAATTTTATACTCCATGTCTTTCGACCAATTCGAATACTATTCTGTTAATACATAACCAGATTGCAACTGATTCAATTCACATTGTTTGACCATTTCGATTCATATATTGTTTGAATTTGATTATGCCCAGGATTACGATTTGTTTCTATAATTAACTCAGTGAAAATTTGTGTCGATTATTGCCCAGTTTATGGATTCTGTTGATTCTATCATGCCCCTGTCTGTTGACTGTGTGGTGATCAATCACGAAAATCGTTGGGTCGATACTCATTGAGTATGTTTTCATTTGATTACAATTGAAACAATTTACCTATCGTGGCACTTGATTGAATGATATCAATCTATTGATATGACTATAACGAGTCAATGATGGTTACAATCATTATTTTGGTCATATCTGTTAACTGTGTGACACTCAGCGAACGAAGTTTATGGCAAAGTTTGTGGATGCTATTATGCATGTTTTGTGTTGACTATAATCGTAACAGTTTGGTATTTGATATGAATTTTATGCACAGCTGTAACCAATCGATTATGATTGTGTTCGATTATAACTATATCGATTTTGGATTACATCACGATTTACTTGTAATTGCATTTGGATATGAAACAGTGTGGTTATTATTTGACCTGATTCTATGGCAATTAAAAAGCAGAGCATTCTTATCCTGTTTCGATTGCATCCTTTTCGATTTGGTTTGATTTGAATGATAAATTTTCTTGAACCATTAGTAATTCGATTTTAATAAAAGAAAATTAAATTGGATTGTTTCAAAAGATTTTGTTTGATTTCTATCTGGTCCTGTATGCTATTTTAGACTAGCTACAGAATCAGATGATTCTGTAGCTAAGTCTGTAGGATCAATTTTTTAGTGTTTTGTTACTGAAATATCTTTCTAATTTGATATTTGTGTTCTATTGCAGGTAAATTCGAATTTGCAATTGAGTTGTTGAGCAGTTAGGGGATATTTCAAAGATTTCACTTGCATTTTATTTGCTTAGTTTAGGTGATTTTGGGATATCTCCCAGATTATGTAAAACTGTTTGATATTATCCACAAGGAAGTTTTACCTTGTGAATAGCCTTATAAATACCTATAATTTTTGTAATAATGATCATCCTCATTCGTGGGAGAACAAGGATATGAAGTTCTAATACAGACTGAAGCAGAATTTGATGTTTTGTCATAGCTTTAGCTTCTCAATATATCAACATTTTGTTTTATGTTGTGTATATCAATTTGTTTATGGTTTATGACTACTTTAGATATCTAAATCATGAGCAAATGATATAATTGTGATCATTGTTATCCATATCTTGTTTCTTCCAAATAGATAAAAGACATAACAATTGTTAATTTAGTTTGTGAATGACAGGTTTATCTTCTTCATAGATTGAATTATTAAATATAATTCTTTGCATAACAGGTTTCCCTTATTGCAGAGCTTTATAATCATAAGATTGTTATGATTTTCTTTTATGTCTTGTTTGTCCTGTAAAACACTTCAAGGAGCAGTACAGCCAATCGTTTACGAGAAGCTTATGGACTAACCGGTGCGAGTTTCCCTCCTCCGACCAGCTTAGAAGTTATCATACACAGGGCAGATTTGGAGCATTTCTAGGTCAATTAGTACATCGTTTACTGTTTCATTAAGTACTATAATTCAGATATAAGTTTAATTAGATTTATATTAGATTGTTCGATTTCAGTAAATATATTAGATCGTTTAATTTCAGTAATGTTAATTTCTTTTTCATAAAATATAAAAACCAAAAAGATTTCTGACTGTCTTAGGGTAGAAAACACGTGAGTTTTGCAGGTTTTAATTAAATCTGTTGGTTGTTTATAGTGTACAATTGTGAATAAGTAATATTACAACTGATAATTAGATAGTTGATTTGAGTTATTATCATAGTAATTAGTAGATTGTATATAATAGTTAAAATAGTTATATTTAGTTTTAGTTTCATTTAGTAGTTTGTTTCAATTAGATTAGTGTATTAGTTAGTTTTAGTTAGTTTAGTTTCTTTTATTTAGTTTTAGTTAGTTTTTGTTTGCTTGTTTATTTTAGTTAGATTACTTAGCTCAGATCAATTCTCTCTTTGGTTTTCTTAAAATACTTTAGAGCGGCCAACGGAGCCGTTAAACTCGTCAGGGTGGTCCATTCCAAATGGTTTGGGTTATTTAGACAACCCCGGACCGGTTCCACTTTCCCAGTTGAAGGACGGTCAATTTTGCCCGTCAACAAACTCCTATGCTTGACACATAGAGATTATTCACACACCACCTCTTAAGCTCTTTTTTTCCTTCCACATCAAGCTTGCAACTGTCTACACATCTCTACCTTCAAGGCTATGGAGCCCTACTTTTCCTTTCTATGCCCATTAATGACATTATTCACCTGCTAGCTTCATGTCCCATGTGAGGATTCTTTCTTTTGTAGTACCTCATCCAACTTTTGTAAGCAAAGTCATGCCTCCATGACCCTAACATCTGATCCTATTCTTGAATTGATCTGGTTATACCTCTAATCCTAATAAACCTGCAAGCAACCATCTTGTTAGAACTATACATGTCATACAAAAATTGTCAATTAAATTTACAGGTACCTTTTCATTTAAATGATAATATTATTCTTTAATTAATATCATTTTTCCTTTTTATCCTTTATTCGTAATGCTCATGAAATAACTCTCTTTTAATCATGACTATGTGTCGGTTCTTTTGTCTTTATGAGTTGATCATAGACATGGATCGAATCATTATATCGTACTCATGCTTCTGTTGTGTTCTCAGCTCACAAACATATCATATTTTGATCCTTTATCAATTATCTTTATTATTTTAGTGTTAACTCTCTGTCGAATTAAATCTTTACGAGGCACTTCCTTCAAACCATTTACATATGACCATATGCACAAAACCATAGGCTTATTGATTTGAGTGTTGCCTCTTCTTTTCCCTTTGTTTTTTTATTCCATATGACCGCAGGTGGTGACCAAGCACTAAGGTAAGAAGTGCTTGATCACTTATCAAAATAAATGGTCATGTCTTAATGTTACGACGAGTTGAACGATTCTCATTTACTTCGGAACTTCGACTATTCGTGGCTCTTGAATTCTAGAGTAGAAATTCCTCCAAAGTGATTACCCACCGAATGAGCCATAAAGCGGTGGTGACATCTTGTTGTTGGTTAACACCTCCACTTACGCTATCCTTCCACTTTACTTGATCATTATTTGGGAAAGCTCCTAAAGTAGATCAATGGTTAACGTTGACTTCAGTCTTCGGTACTTCACAACTTCAGAACCTTCAACTAGGACTATATCAATGACCCTCGTCTTCTTTCACAATCAAAAATCGAGATCCACTTAGTAACTCTAGCCTTCAGAGGTCTCAACTTTCCCCTCTTTCTTCCCCTGGGAACGCTTTTACTTGGATTTCATGATCTGTCGACACGTGTCCTCCCATAGATCAATGATTTTGAATCACTTCAGCTCTTCGGGCTTCGGGATTTTCAAACTCTACGCCTTCACTTTCTCCCAGAATGATTTAACCCAAAGTTGATGATTCGTTGATGCATGTCCTCTCGCAGATCAATGGCTGTGAATCGCTTCAGTTCTTCAGGCTTAGAGAGTTTCAAACTCTACGCCTTCACTTTATCCCGAAGCGTCGATCCTCCGAACTGCTGCGAGATCTACTTCTATGTGTATTCTAGGATAAACGGTTGATATGTACTTCAATCTTTGGGCCTTCGGGAGTTTTTGACTCAACGCAACCTATCACATCTTTCCCCTCTGGAGTGCCCAATCTCCGAACTACATGATCTGTCGCCACGCGGTGAAATACTAAAAGTAGACACATGGCCCAATCAGGTGGGTGACATGTGTCACATTCTAACCGACACCCCAATACTCCATATGCTCAAAACTTACTGACACATGGAACACATCCCATGTGTCCACGTCATCCCAGGTGACATCTGTAAGCCATGTCACTTTGGAATTTCAGGCTTCAAAAATCTCAACCCTCAACTTTTTTCGAAATGCTTTTATTTGAAGCTCGCGATATATTGATGCGTGTCTTCCATAGATCGACAACTACGATTTCTTCGGGTCTTCAGGCTTCGAAAACCTCAACTTTCAACTTTCACTTTCCCTCAAAGTGCACAGATTTGTGCCACATGTCCTCTTGGATTGGGCGACCAAGATTCACTTCGGGTCTTCACCTAGAGTCCACAGATTTGCACCACGTGTCCTCCTTAATTAGACGTCTAAGATTCACTTTGGATCTCTGGGGTCCATAAATATCAATTCTAAACTTCTCCTCGCTTGCTTTTTTCTAGAGTGTTTTATCTAGAGCACATGATCGGTTAACATGTGTCTTCCTACAGATCGACGGTCCCCAGCTACCTCAGTTATTTAGAGTTTTAATGTTCGAGCACTAGCATGCCTTTCAATTTGCAGGGGCACACATCGATGGTTTGGAGTAACCTGCCTTTCGCCCCGCAATTCTTTTGACGCTGACACATAACCCCTCAGTGAAACCGTGGTTTGGATTGCGGGATTGCCTTGGGGAATTAAATCTCATGTAACTTGGTTCCTTGCAATTCCTCCTATTCGTCGATCTCTCTCCAAGAAATATGACGGTTGTTACTTAACCTTTGCTTCACTTTCATTGGACGACCCTTGTTCACTTGACCTCCGATCCAACGATCCCGGATCTCTCTTTATCCCACAGTGGCAATCGCTCTTGAATTCGAAGAGAACGGTCACAATCCTTCAAACCCTTACAAAAGGATCTATGACATTCTAACTTCTGCATAGATTTTGCAACTCCATTCCTCCTAAGATTTTCAACTTCACGGTCAGAATTTGATCTCAACCATGAGACTCTGACCAACAGAACCGGCCCATACCGGCCCTGTGTTTCAACCAGAAGCTCTAATACTAATCTGTAACATACCCAACCACCCAGAGGCCGGGCTACGCCACTTAAATAGGATGAAACACACCCAAACACCCACAGGCTAGGCACGATGCAGTCCCAAGACCTAGTTCTCTGATCTCTAATTCGAAGGCAAAAGGTTTCTCAAAAATGTTAGGAGCATGCACACCACATGCATAAGACAAGATCCATGCCACAACATAAAAGAGATAAACAATGTGCCATGCACAACAAATAACCTGTAGAAATGTACATTAGAATACATATCTCAGAGATCATTAAATACACAATGGAATACATTAAATAGAAAACACAGAGAGCACTTATCTTTGCAAGCAAATGTTCACCAACTGGTTGTAGACCAATGATGTTCCTCCCAACCATAGATGTTGTTGTTCATTTACTCTCAACAACAGGTCACCCTCGAAGCAGGGCTATGAATTCACAAGGATGGGTCCTAGGCCAAGTATAAATACACATTAGTTGGCTAAGTAGCTCTCAGGTTTCCCAACCTCACAACAATCCTAATTTCCAACTCTCTTTCCCCCTCATCCTGTACAACCCCAAGAAATGAATACCTTTCTCTGCCATGCAGTCCCTGAGGCTGCTCCATTTCTCTCCAGGGCTCTAGTGCTATTGGTTAGGAAATCTCCCTATTGGAAATTCCAAGGACTCTCAACTGTGGAAAGTTCTATCCAAATTTCCATCAAGTTCATGCACACAAGCATCCATTCCCTCCTAGAATGATCAGTAAATCATTACATCCATTCAACGATGGCTCTCCTCTTCCTGCCATTCATTTCCATGCTCAGACCAAGAGCACACAAACTCATAGTAGGGAGTGAAGAGGAAGAAGAACAAGTGAACCAGTGAGAAGAGGACGAACCAAGGGAAGAACGACCCCAAAACAGTCCCCAAGGGATGTTTAAATAATTACATGGAGACAAGAGCCACATGGCCTCCCTCTCGAGAAGCTTATGTAACCCCCTCTTCTCCATAAAATCAATTATGGGTAAATAAAATAATAATAACAATAATTATCCCCTCCAGCCCCCTCTCTTGTAGAATCATAGCCCCCTATCTCTTTTTTCGTTGTCGGTCTTGCAACCAACGATGTATTTTATTAATGTATAGGAAGTGTTACATTTCCTAGGCACTTTGGCCCCTTTTCAACTTTACCGCATCACCATCCTAAGTCATATTTACATAATACATTATAGTTTATAAGGGTTAGAACCGAAATGTTACAAGTGTAGAGGTACCCCAGTAGGTGAGGAGAAGATATCTTTGTATTATACCATGACCTTGTCCACTTGATTTTACTGTGTGGAGAGGTCGGCCATGGAGGCCCTGGATGTGGCCACAATCTTTCACTCACTCCGAGAGCGAATCATGAAGAAGACAAACTTCCCGGTCTAAGAGATGAACTTCCTACATTTCTTGGCAGAGATCAAGGAAATAACACTAGGTGAGACTTCCTCGGGTATCCTATATAATTTCCTGTTCAAAGTAATAATAACACTGTGAGGCCTACACTCATATATAGCATGGCGTTTCCATAAAAAATGTTGGCCTAAAATAACATTGCAAAATTCAAGAGGAGAAACATCACACAATACCTCATCTTTGAAGGGCTTGATGACATACGACAGGCGACATTGTTGGCTGACATGGAGATCACTTCCTTGGTGGAGCCATTCAATGGTGTAGGGTTGTGGATGTGGCATTGTCAGCAGGGATAGCCACTTGATATCCTCTTCTTAGATGAGGTTATTATGGCTACCACTATCAACAATAAAGTGCAGCATGGTGCCTTTTACCCACATCTGTGAATGAAAGAGGCACTCACCTTCTTCTGGCTCATCTGGTTCACTGGGTTGGACCTTGGTGGTAGCAACAATGGCACTGGGTTCTACATCAATGATTTATCTCCCACTTTTTGGTTCTAAATCAGAGTCAAAACTCACATCTGACTCAAAGGCTTTCACCTTAGCCACCGGTGATTTCTTGGAGCAATAACCAATAGTTTTATGCTAGAGGCTCTTATGGAAGTCGCACCACTTCCCAATATCTTTCTTTGTCTTTCCGGTGTCCTTCTTTGCTTGCAGCCTAGACTGGTTTTACCGAGGCTATCCATCTTTTCTCTATCCTTTTTTTTGCAGGTTGGGGATTTCCTTTACTTTCTTCTGATGTGAAGGGATCCCAGGCCCAAATTGCCACATCTTTTGTTTAAGCTTTTGCTCAATTTTGGCGGAATATCGATAGGCCGCGCCCAAGGAAGAGATGTCCCAAAAATCCATTTCAGCCTGGATGTATCTATGAAAACTACCGTCATAATTGAGCAGCAGATGTCACTCAAAATATTTGATACCCAGCTTGGTGCGCAAGGTATGGAAGATACTCATGAAATCTGGCACTGCTTGGTCTGTTTCTTGCCAAAGTGTGGTCCATTTTGTATACAGGTCATCATAACTTCTGACAGGGTAGTATTGTTCCTTGATAGTGTCCCTGAAGGACTCCCAGATGACCACAACTACAAATAACGAGAGTTCCTCTATTTCCATTTTCTCACATAAAGTCTCCCACCAATCTTTGACATGGATGACGACTTTGAGGAGTGCAAACGTAATATTTTCTCTATTTTAAAAGTTATGGACAAAAAAATACCCTTCTAGCAGATTTAACCATTTGTCTACAACATCTGCATCTATTTGACCTTCAAATATGGGAATATCAAATTTGATTTGTACCTTGAAGGCAGTGTTGCCTCCGTTTGAGGAAGATGCACCACCTATTGGTAGTCGCCGAAGGATTTGCGCAAAACTGTCCATCTTTTTGTTCCTCTGTTGTGTGAGGGCTTCCTCAAGAAATATTTTGAAAGGATCTCTTGTCCCATCATATTTATTTTCTCCCGCCATGAGAGGTGACTTGGGTGTGCGATAGATTTTTTCCTTAATAGAAACAAGCTAGAGACCCAATTCTTTGTACCTTGACCTTGTCGGGGACATGCATTAAGAACGACAAGGACTAGACCGCTCAGATACCACTTATCCAGATTTTATGAGAAGAACGAAAATAAATACAGATTATTATTATTATTATTAACACAGAGACACAAGAATAACATAGATGCAATAATCAAGATACAATAAAATTGGTTTCTATTCAATAAGAAAATATGTTGAAACAGTAAAATGCAACGGAAAACAAGCTTGCTAGAATGGTGGCGGCTTATCTCTTAGAAGAGATGTGACAGCTATGCTCATTCACAAGAATATGGTTACAATGAGGCTCTCCAAGCCTTTTTTACAATAAATAGGAATGCCAAAACCCTATACATCCAAAAACCTAACCCTAGGAGATGAATCACCAAAACTCATGTGGGCCCTGTTAGGGTAATCTAGTACATCAACTTCCCGAGGTCATAAATTTTTCATATGATCTTTGTTTTAGGCGCATGATATCCCATTGAAAAGGTCTATCTGAGGACTACACATGTTTCCATTAGACTATGACTAATTCTACAATTTGACTATGGTGAGCCCTAAAAAATATTTTTAGGGACTCAAAACGACCTCGGAAGTCAGGGACCCGAAAACTAGGAAAAACTACCAAACTGGAAAACTTCTAAAATGAGGTAGTTGGAATAGGTGAGAGGCTGCCGAAATCCATCTGAATCACTTGGTTAACCAAATTTATTTCCATGTGTCTCTGGTTCCTTGAGAAATTTGTCTTAGTGTTTGATATCCCTTTCTTTTTATCTCAAGAATTAGGTGATCTAGAAGTTTGTGTGCTTCCTTACAGCCAATCTATGCGTAAAATCCTATAAGTAATTTACTTCCCTTGCCAATTCTCCAAACCAACTAGTTTCCAATTAGATGTAAAGCTGAGAGAATTGTTTTCCAAATGATTGATGTATTTTGAATTTTTTTAAGGGATTTTGTATTGAATCCTCTATTGTTTTCAGGTGAATGTATTTGTCTTTTGTAGCTTGAGTCCAAATCCTGGTTCCTTGAATAATCCTCTATAAATTCTTAGTATCTAGGGCCTTTGAGAAAAAAAAAATCTTAAGACCCCATCGAACTAGGGATTTTGGGATAACAAGCCTTTTCCAGGAAGTTAAAACCATTTTTTTCTCACCTGCCTCTCTGGAGAAAACAAATCTAAAGCAGAGTTATTTGATTTTATCAAGGATGCCTTTCAAAATCCACACCAAAGAGATCCAATAAATAAGAATTGCTTCAGTGGTTTCTTTCACCAGAACAATTATGCCACCTCTAGATAGCCATTAGTTGTACCCAGTGTTTAATATTTTCTCAATTTTTGCCAGTAACCACTAACAATCCCCTTTTTTGTATTGATTGGATTTCAAATGAAATCTTGACTATTTTAAACTAGTATCTAGATCCCCTACTTGGTAAGGGAAAACATGATATATGTGATTCTTTTCATTCTCCAAGAGACCCCAATAAAGAATCAAGGATTTTATAATATTTATATGCATTCCATGGCCTTGTAGAAGATGTCCATGATCCCCCATAGTTTTTCAATAATGTTTCTGGATGCTTCAAACAATATTAGTATATCATTAACAAAAATAAGATGAGTGACATTTCAAGTGGGGCCCATGCTAATACCTTTGAGACTTCCATTTCCAAAGGCCGCTTTTAATGATCTAGTAAGACCTTTTACTACTGGGAGAAAGAGTAGGGGTGATAAAGTGTAATGGCCCCAAACCTCTATATAGGCTATATCCACACACAATTTTGATTCTATACATACTCTACTTTCAAATTTCTTTAAACTTAGATCAAAAATTTATTTTGATACCATCAATAATTTTTTGTCCAACCATACCACAGGTTGACATTTACACATAAACTACTATGATACTAAAATGTAACAAAACTAGACCCGCGGTCTAGCTCTGATACCATAACGTATGTCTTTTTTATGAAATTCATATGCCTAATACCTTGTCATGCACTCATAATTACACATATAACACGCATATAACAAGTAATTATGCATAAACACATAAATCTATAACAACACATAGAATAAAGCATATACATATCAATGGAAGAATATCAAACCATAACCATAACACTTATATTTTTTTAAATTCCACTAATTGGTTGTAGACCTCAAAATTTCCACCCAACCATAGAATTTACTACTCTAGTTCTCTCAGTAGTGGGTTACCCCCAAGGTAGGGCTATGACTCCACCATGGAAAAGGATCCTAAAGAACAAATGTGGTCTGATAGTCAGTACTGGTATCAAACTAGGCCAAGGTACCAAAATATTACAAAAATTATAACCAACAAAATCTCATTCTCCTCAGCCTGCACAACCCAAGGAAGTGGACCCCCTTCCCTTCCAAGACTCCAACACAAGACAAACAAGAAGTATCTGAGTTGTGGCTCCAAGAGCTGCAATTGCACTAATGGAATCTTAAGGTACTCTCCAGGCCTCACACCATGCGGAAGCTATCCACACAATTCTCAATACAGGGATCCATCCTTCCCCAAGGAAACCCAATGAGAATTGTCCCTAGTAATCAAAGATGACTCACCTAGAATTCTTAAGGATTTTAAAGTGACAGGGTCTTAGTGTCTCTCTAGGCTCACCCCAATTTGGTTTCATGAAAATGAATAAGGAATGATACGATTTCCATTAGAAATAAGGATTATGTATGCATGTCAATATTTTGACATATGACACCCATGTAGCCACCTTCCCACGACTTGGTATCTCATCTTATGCCTTGGGAACTTAAGATAAAATAACCCGAATTATGACTTAGGGAATATATCACATGAGTTTATAACTTAGGCTAGGATTATTTTAATATTTTCTTGGCTTAGACCCCTTACTAAGCCCTCTAGCCCCCTCGCCTTCCCCTCTCATGGAGTCCTAGTCCCCCATACTCTTCATTTGTTTTAGTCTACAACAAATGATGTGTTTTTATTAATATTTATCAGAGTATATGTACAATTACATTTATAGCTTCCTTGGCCTTTCAAAATATAGTCTCTTCATCTTTTCATCCTTATAGGCTCATCGACCCAAAATCACATTGGCTCACCAGTCTACATATCACATGTACACATACACATTACATGATGGGGCTCAATATAGGGTATTACATAAAGAAAATCCTTGTACAATCTCCCTTTCATGTTTGAAGAGTGGAGAGGAAACACCATTTAGAATGATTGCAAAAATAATCGATCTAATACAACTCATAACCTAGGTGATAAAACCATGGATAAATCCTAAATGAATGAGAATGGGCCTAATATAGAACCAACTTAGTTGATCAAAATATTTGGAGAGATCAAACTTTAGAGTAAGATATTTTTTATTTTGGTTTTGATTGAGTGAAGTCCTTATTGTGCCATGCCCACTGCCTCGTGAATTTGGTGCCCTTCTAGGAATCCAAATTGATTTAGGGAAATTTTCCTTAAGATAATTCCTTTTAGTCTTTGATGTATTATTGTATAAATTATTTTTTAAATGTTGTTACATAATGAGATTGGTCTAAATTTCTTGAATCTTGAATTATTTTTAGTGTTTGTAATTAAATCAATCAAGGTTGAGTTAAATGTTTCCAAGGATTGGCATGTGGATCGAGAGAACTCAACCACTCTCAGAAGGTCCTCTTCAATGAAGTTGTAACATCCTAGAAATAATTCTATTGGGAATCCATTAGGTCCCAAGATTTTATCTTTATGGAAGCTTTGTAATGTTCGTAATAGTTCTTCTTTACTAACTTCAACCATTAAGTTTTGATTATCCTCTTGACTGACAAATTTGGGAAAGTAGTTTGTTATTTCGATTACCTCTACAATAGTGGCTCTGGATTCCTTTTTGAAAAGTATATGAAAGTAATTAACCCTTTCAACTACCATTTTATAAAAATATGTTACCCTAGAACCATCATTCTTTTCAATTCCCCAAACAATATTTATATTTTTATGGAAGTTTGCAAATCTATGATTTTTTTTTGTATTCCCATCTCCTGCCTACAACCAAATTGCCATAATTTTTATTCTCTATTCTTTTTCTCTGTCTAATAGTATTTTCCTCTTCTTTTCTTCTAGGATCTTTATTTCATATTTTTTATCTTCAATTAGAAATCCAAGTCCCTCTCTATTATAACATAATTCTAATTGTTCTTCAATCTCCAAACTGAGCCTTTCATCTTTCTTCCTCTTCTTTCCTGACCACTTGATTGATACTTGTTTTTCCATTTTTATATAATTTTGTTGAAACTAGACAGGGATAGATTCTAGGGAGGATATATCAAAAGGTTTCCAAATCTCCTTTATTTTATAAAGAAATCTTTATCTCTTAACCAGTGCAGATTTAGTTTGAAGGGGTTGGGAGACTTCCCTAAGTTCTACAAATGACCGCTAAAGGGAAAAGATAGGCCACCTATAAGTTTAGAATGATTGATTCTTTAAAATTTTTGTTGTTTGGTCAGAGGGTTATTCTATCAATACAAAGGCAAGATTGGGTTGGCAGAATGATATGGATGAGGGCCCTCCTTGGCTGAATGCACACTAATGACAGATCAGTGAAATAATAGAAAATAGAGAGAAACAACAAACTACTCAATGAATAATCTGTTGTAATAAGTTCAATACTTAAAATATCATTTCAAGACATCAAACATGTATCAAAACACAATAACTCCCATAGGTTGGAGAAAACTAATATTCACCAAAGAATTAGCTATTTGACAAGTTGCATATCAGTAAAACTAAGTCATACAATAGCTGAAACGAAATGAAATGTACGTTGCACAAATAAAAAATTGTATTCAAGATAAGAATGCAATCACATGAAGAGTTGAATGAAAAACTATCATCAAGAGTATGTTCACTAGGTGGAGAGCTTTAATCCATGCATAAAACGGGTCCAAACATTAAGTTGTATCGCTATTCTTTCCTCAAAAAATCTGACCCTTACGATATCCAAAAACTAACTATTTAAAAGAGTTGTAGAGGCTCTCGTCCTTAGGGGATTGAGACCTAAATTTAGGGAATTGTTCGTAAATCAAATAATTAACTTCACTAAGACACTAGACTTAATCAACAAGAGTGGTTATTATCACACATAGAAGATCACTCTTGCATCTAATCTAGGAAAATGTTGGACTTAATCAAATAAAACTACTACTATCTCTGCGACAGAACTGATGCATGTGCTGGAGGAACTGAGGGGCAAAAAATAGGCCTTGAAGTGAAAGAGAAGAGCTCTATCTTAAACGACGATGTGTCTGTGATCTATTGGAGGTCATTGGAGATAACCAGCTACATGAGCAGAGTTTGCCGTAGCATTTCTGGAACTAATCTACATCGGCCTGTGACTGAGACTTAACTCTTTGTCTGTTCTTGAGCTTTCGGAATCCAAGCACACTCTGTATTGACCCTGTCAGATTCCATCTGTACCTATGAAATAGCTTCGCTGGAATGATTGTTGGCCCATCGAGCATGAGGGGAGATGTGGAGGCAAGCATCCAATCGGGAAACGGGATGAATCGACGC
>JASDQU010101637.1:63678-79822 GCA_032191745.1 Picea mariana
TGCTCTATGGACTTGGTGGTAGCCATACTTCATATCAATCTTACTGAAGTATTTTCCCCCCTTGAGATGATCAAGGAGGTCGTCGATTCTGGGAATCAAGTAATGGTTCCTGAATGTGATTTTATTTAGGGCCCAATAATCAATGCATAGTCACCAGGTTCTGTCTTTCTTCTGCACTAGCACGATTGGGCTCCCACAAGGAGATGAGCTAGGAAAGATGTCCTTGTGGATTAGTTCTTGGATCTGTCGCTTGATCTCCTCATTCTCTAATAGAGAGTGGTGATAGGATGTCATATTGGGAAACGATGTGTCAGGGGTCAGATCGATGGGATGCTTGACCTAGCAGTGTTGTAACATACCCGACCACCTAGAGGCTGGGCTACACCACTTAAATAGGATGCAACACATCCAATCGCCCGCAGGCTAGGCACGTTGTAGTCCAAAGACTCATTTCTCTGATCTCTAATTCGAAGGAAAAAGGGTTTCTCAACAATTTTAGGAGCATGCACACCACATGCATAAGAAAAGATCCATGACACAACATAAAAGAGATAAACAACATTCCATGCACAACAAATAACCAACATACATGCACATTAGAATACATATCTCAGAGATAATTAAATACACAGTGGAATACATTAAACAGAAAACACAGAGAGCACTTATCTTTTCAAGTAAATGTTCACCAACTAGATGCAGACCAAGGACATTCCTCCCAACCATACACTTTGTTATGCATTTACTCTCAATAGCAGGTCACCCCTGAGCCAGGGCTATGAATCCACAAGGATGGGTTCTAGGCCAATTATAAATACACAGTAGGTTGCTAAGTAGCTCTCAGGTTTCCCAACCTCACAACAATCCTAATTTCCAGCTCTCTTTCCCACTTAGCCTACACAACCCCAAGAAATGAACACCTTTCTCTGTCATGCAGTCCCTGAGGCTGTTCCATTTCTCTGTAGGGCTTCAATGCTACTGGTCAGGAAATCTCCCTACTGGAAATTCCAAGGAATCTCAGCTATGGACAGTTCCATATGAACTGCCATCAAGTTCATGCACAAAGGAATCCATTCCCTCTTGGAATGATTAGTAAATCATTACATGCATTCAACGATGGCTCTCCTCTTCTTGCCATTCATTTCCATGCTCATCCCAAGAGCACATGAACACATAGTAGTGAGTGAAGAGGAAGAAGAAAAAGTGAACCAGTGAGAAGAGGATGAACCAAGGGAAGAACGACCCCAAAACAACCCCCAAGGGATGTTTAAATAATTACATGAAGACAAGAGCCACATGGCCTCCCTCTCAAGAAGCTCATGTAACCCCCTCTTCTCCATAAAATCAATTATGGGTAAATAAAATAATAATAACAAGACTTATCCCCTCAATCCCCCTCTCTCGTGGAATCATAGCCCCCTATCTCTTTTGTCCTTGTCGGTCTTGCAGCCAACGGTGTATTTTATTAATGTATAGGAAGTGTTACATTTCCTAGGCACTCTGGCCCATTTTCAACTTTACCATCTCACAAGCCTAAGTCATATTTACATAATACATTATAATTTATAAGGGTTAGATCCAGGATGTTACACCCCACTCCCCTTATTTTGGCACTGTCCTCAGTGCACAACACCATTCCAATGTTATTAACATTACAATTCCAGGCCCTCTGGCCTTAATTCACACATGCAATCCAACCCAATATTATATACATAGGCACTCTGGCCTAAAACATGTATGCATAGGCATTCCGACCAAAACATGTATGATGATATTCAAAATTTATATTTCTGGCAGCAGTTCTAACCAACAAGCTCTCCTTCCCTCTCATCTCTGCACAACCCAAAGAAATGAACCCATTTCTCTGCCATGCAGTCCCTTAGGTTGTTCCACTTCTCCCTAACTTCAGTGCACTCAGCCAGGAAGTTTCAGAGTTTTGGGTTCCAAAACTACATTTGTAGCAAGTCCATTGGACTTTCTTCCTTCCATGCCTTTGTTATTTAGTTTCTCCAACATCACCTTCTTTTCTCTCATAGTCTAGTACTTTTCTAGATATTCAACATTCATCGTTTTCCTACAACATTTCAAATTAGCGAGCATGTCAGTTCAAAATTTGTACATAAAATTCTCATTCTTTCTCATATTGTAAGAGTAAATTTTCATAATCCAATACAATACTTTGTTGAAAAGTCAACAAGAAACATGTGCCTAATTTACTTTTCCCTTAAATAAATTAGACAATAAATATTAATCTATTATATCATAATTACTTGAATGTAATTAACTGAAATGACAAATAAGTTAACTATGGGAAATTCGAGTTCAAAGGTTGACTGGTAAGACATGGAGGTGACTTGAAGTTGTAACNTTGTGAAGTAGTTTAACTCAGTTAAATGAGTTAAGCCCAATTGTACTAGTTGTAACTGAAGCGACTGAAGATTCACCACGGTTAACTACATGCATGTCAGATCCAGTGGAGACCTAGTTGAGATAACAGGTGAAAGGGACAGTTTGGCTATCAGTTGTGATTTGAGTGAAGTGCACTCATGCAATCACACATGCAGTGGATATGCTTATGAGCATGTGAAAACTAGGCAATTCGAATTCATTGTGAGAATTCTAATTGCAGGGATTGTGTAGAGGAGGTAGGCTGTTTGGAGATAGAAATTGGCACATGTATTCGCTGAGTTTTGTATGATAGTGTGAGATGATTGTATTGTACTGAGAGCTCTTGGATTAGAGTTTTGTATGAGATTGTTTCATGATCCATGATATACATAATATATGATAGTGGGGTTTTTAGTTTTATGCTTTCCCGGTAAAACTTCTGTGTTATGTGTTCTTGATATTTCACTTTGTGATCTTGGTTTAAATTTCTGCAAGAATATTAGTAGAAGCGATTCTGTATTTAATAGTGGCATATAATTGTTAGATCAGAATCACAGGAAATACTTAATTTGTATTGAAATTTCTACATACTTATCTGTGTGGTTCATGGATCTTCATCTATATGGTTGTCTCGTTAACTTGGCTCACTATTTTCCTTGACATACCCATTGTGTGTATGACCCCAATTAAGAGATATCAAAGTCTCTGCTTCCTTGTGGTCACTCACCTTTGAGGCCCAGGCTCAAGCATACCCTTCTCTGCTATGCAGTCCCTCAGGCGATCCATCTTGCTTGACCAAGGTTCTCTTGTACAAGAATATTTCTAGGGACACAGGGTTCTCATGTCACAACAATATCCTTTTCCATGCTTTCCAGCTTGCATATCCAACATATCATCTATATTATACACATACATTCATCATGAGATATCATTATAACCATTTCAAACATAAATGTCAAATCTGTTTTATATCGAAAAATAAATTTTTCCAAGCATGATCTTTCTGCTCATAATGGTTGGCTCTGCAGTTGTAGATATCAGTATTCCTTATGGGCTTACATCTCTGCCATATCCAAGACCATTCTACCTGCAATTTCTTCAACTTACAGCCGGCCAAAACAATTCATCAGTAATTATCAAGTCATAATTCTTAAAATTGTTTTATATATGAAAAATAAAACTTCTAGACATGAGCTTTTGCTCATAACAATTTGACTCTTGCAGCAATAGGCATTGGTCTCCTTTATGGGCTTACAACATTGCGATATCCAATACCCCTTTCCTCCTGCAATTTCAACATTCCTCAGCCAAACAAATTGTCACTATCTCATGTACAAGAAATATATTATCATGGAAATGATTCAAAACAAAATCACAAACTGCTCTCAGAATTGTTTATGTCTACAATTCAATTACTTCTATTAATCCAACTATCAATTGGAATGAAATCATCATTACATACAGATGTANATAACAATCAATGTGCCAATACCCATGGTCACATCTACACAATGCATCCATGCATTGACTACATAATACCACATAACTATGTCATGCATTCCACTGTGATGAGTTGGAAGGTTTGGCCAACGATTCAACACATCATCCACACACTTCCTACTGCTTGCCTAACTATTTGGTTACCTTCCTTTTCCACCCAAACACAACACCAATAATATAATCCTTAAGTGCTCTTCAGTGTTTGCAAAGAGGTTGCAATCCAAACATCAGATATACAGTAGATACCATCAAGCACTCACATAGCGCTATAGCCCTTCCATATCCAACCATATTATGGTCTTACACATGACTAGCTCTATGGGTATTCATTGTTATATAAGGAGTATGTCTCCTGAATTAACCTGGTTATGATCCCATAACCAATCATAACATAATATGCAACTAAAATTTTATCTAAGTGCATTCTAGAATCAACAACACTTACACACTCTAGGCCTTCGACCATTACATATCAATTTAAATACTGAAAATTAACTAAGGGAATCCTTACCTCGATCCCCTTCAACATGTATGCATCAACACAAACTAAATGCATACCTTCCTGGTTTTTACCAACCTACTTGTTGTTGTCTGACCAACTGATATTTGTAGAAGCTCACAGACTTCCCCCTTCATCATTTTGATCACCATTCCTACCATCCTCATGGGTCTTCACCTCAATGGAAATTATAAGCAACAACAACATCCACATATTTAACCCTGCTGTATCATTTTTCCTGAATATATAATCCATCGTTTAGTCACACTCAAACATTATTTCATAATAAAAGACTATTCTGAGTTCACCATCATGTTATATGCATATCCAAGCATGTACATATGCAAAATTACACATCCATATGCACCAAGAATTTACTGTCAACATGCCTACTAATGCATATACAATTTAACTTCAATGTATGCTTCATGCACTCTCGTGCATTTCTGTTTCAATTCACTTATTTATTTATCTATTTTTATTGTAGTTCATTGTCCTTGAATTACTTTAGATCCTTGATGCCTTGTGTGCTCCCATTATTCTCATCTGCACTATGGTTCCCTGGTTCTGAACACTTTTCCAGCCACATTCCACCTGGCCATTCTTTCCCACTTAGTACCATTCCCCAATGGAAATCCATTTTCATTTAGTGCCACTTTTGAAGTGAGAGAGCATTCCAATTCCTCTGCATTGGCATCTTGCTTCCACTATGAACTCCGATTTAAGATTTTAGACAGTAGATAAGTCATATCTAACAAATTCTTCCCTAGAACTCCTATGCTTGACACATAGAGATTATTCACACACCACCTCTTAAGCTATTTTTTTCCTTCCACATCAAGCTTGCAACTGTCTACACATCTCTACCTTCAAGGCTATGGAGCCCTACTTTTCCTTTCTATGCCCATTAATGACATTATTCACCTGCTAGCTTCATGTCCCATGTGAGGATTCTTTTTTTTGTAGCACCTCATCCAACTTTTGTAAGCAAAGTCATGCCTCCATGACCCTAACATCTGATCCTATTCTTGAATTGGTTTGGTTATACCTCTAATCCTGATAAACCTGCAAGTAGCCATCTTGTTAGAACTATACATATCATACAAAAATTGTCAATTAAATTTATAGGTACCTTTTCATTTAAATGATAATTTTATTCTTTAATTAATATCATTTTCCCTTTTTATCCTTTATTCATAATGCTCATGAAATAAATCTCTTTTAATCATGACTGTGTGTCGGTTATTTTGTCTTCATGAGTTGATCACAGATATGGATCGAATCATTATATCGTACTCATGCTTCTATTGTGTTCTCAGTTCACAAACATATCATATTTTGATCCTTTATCAATTCTCTGTATTATTTTAGTGTTAACTCTATGTCGAATTAAATATTTATGAGACGCTTCCTTCAAACCATTTACATATGACCATATGCATAAAACCACATGCTTATTGATTTGAGTGTTGCCTCTTCTTTTCCCTTTGTTTGTTTATTCCATATGACCACAGGTGGTGACCAGGCGCTAAGGTAAGAAGTGCTTGATCACTTATCAAAATCAATGGTCATGTCTTAGTGTCATGATGAGCTGAACGATTCTCATTTACTTCGGAACTTCAGCTATTTGTGGCTCCTGAATTTTGGAGTATAAATTCTTCCAAAGTGACTACCCACCGAATGAGTCATAAAGCGGTGGTGACATCTTGTTGTCGGTTAACACCTCCACTTATGCTATCCTTCCACTTTACTTGATCATTAGTTGGGAAAGCTCACGAAGTAGATCAACGGTTAACTTTGACTTCGATCTTCGATGCTTCACAACTTTAGAACCTTCAACCAGAACTAGATCAACGACCCTCGTCTTCTTTCATAATCAACAATCGAGATCCACTTAGGAACACCGACCTTCGGAGGTCTCAACTTTCCCCGCTTTCTTCCCCTGGGAACACTTTTACTCAGAGTTCATGATCTGTCGATGCATGTCCTCCCGTAGATCAACGATTGTGAATCACTTCAGATCTTTGGGCTTCGAGAGTTTCAAACTCTACGCCTTCACTTTCTCCCATAATGATTTCACCCAAAGTTGATGATCCATCGACGTGTGTCCTCCCACATATCAACGGCTATGAATCGCTTCAGTTCTTCGGGCTTCGAAAGTTTCAAACTCTACACCTTCACTTTCACCCGAAGTGTCGATCCTTCAAACTGCTGCGAGATCTACTGTTGTGTGTCTTCTAGGATCAATGGTCAACATGTGCTTCAACCTTCAGGCCTTCAGGATTTTTTGACCCAACACAACCTGTCACATCTTTCCCCTCTGGAGTGCCCAGTCTTTGAACTGCATTATCTATCGCCACATGGTGAAATACTGGAAGAAGACACATGGCCCAATCAGGCGGGTGAAACGTGTCACATTCTAACTGACACCCCAATACTCCATATGCTCAAAAATTACTGACACGTGGCCCACATCCCAGGTTTCCATGTCATCCTAGGTGACATCTGCAAGCCATGTCACTTCAAAATTTCGAGCTTTGGAAATCTCAACCCTCAACTTTTTCCGAAATGATTTTATCTGAAGCTCGCGATATACTGACATGTGTCTTCTATAGATCGAAAAATATGATTTATTTGGGTCTTCGGACTTCAGAAACCTCAACTTTCAACCTTCACTTTCCCTCAAAGTGCACGGATTTCTTCCACGTGTCCTCTTGGATCGGATGACCAAGATTCACTTCGGGTCTTCACCCAGAGTCCACGGATTTGCACCACATGTCCTCCTTAATTGGACGTCTGAGATTCACTTTGGATCTCTGGGGTCCAAAAATATCAATTATAAACTTCTCCTCACTTGCTTTTTTCCGGAGTACCCGATCGGTTGACATGTGTCCTCCTACAGATCGACGGTCCCTAGCTACCTCAGTTATTCATAGTTTCAATGTTCGAGGACTAGCATGTCACATCACTGCATGCCTTTCAATTTGTGGGGGCACGCATCGATGGTTTGGAGTAACCTGCCTTTCTCCCTGCAATTCTTTTGACGCTGACACATAACCCCTCAGTGAAACCGTGGTTTGGATTGCAGGACTACCTTAGGGAATTAAATCCCATGTAACTTGGTTCCCTGCAATTCCTCATGTTCTTCAATCTCTCTCCAAGAAATCTGACGGTTGTGACTTAACCTTTTCTTCGCTTTCATTGGACGACCCTTGTTCACTTGACCTTCGATCCAACGATCTCGAATCTCTCTTTATCCCACAGTGGAAATTGCTCCTGAATTAGAAGAGAATGGTCACGATCCTTCGAACCCTTACAAAGAATCTATGATGTTCTAACTCCTGCGTAGATTTTGCAACTCCATTCCTCCTGAGATTTTCAACTTCACGGTCAGAATTTGATCTCAACCATGAGACTTTGACCAACAGACCTGACCCAACCGGCCATGTGTTTCAACCAGAAGCTCTGATACCAATCTGTAACATACCCAACCACCCAGAGGCCGGGCTACACCACTTAAATAGGATGAAACAAACCCAAACACCTGCAGACTAGGCATGATGCAGTCCCAAAACCCAGTTCTCTGATCTCCAATTCAAAGGCAAAAGGTTTCTCAACAATGTTAGGAGCATGCACACCACATGCATAAGACAATATCCATGCCACAAGATAAAAGAGATAAACAACGTGCCATGCAAAACAAATAACCTCCAGACA
Source organism: Picea mariana (assembly GCA_032191745.1). Classification (NCBI taxonomy): domain Eukaryota; kingdom Viridiplantae; phylum Streptophyta; class Pinopsida; order Pinales; family Pinaceae; genus Picea; species Picea mariana. The sequence goes on from JASDQU010101637.1 coordinate 71,783, forward strand.
TGCACATTAGAATACATATCTCAGAGATCATTAAATACACAATGGAATACATTAAACAGAAAACACAGAGAGCACTTATCTTTGCAAGCAAATGTTCACCAAATGGTTGCAGACCAATGGCGTTCCTCCCAACCATAGACGTTGTTGTTCATTTACTCTCAACAACATGTCACCCCCGAGCCAGGGCTATGAATTCACAAGGATGGGTCCTAGGCCAAGTATAAATACACATTAGTTGGCTACGTAGCTCTCAAGTTTCCCAACTTCACAACAATCCTAATTTCCAACTCTCTTTCCCCCTCAGCTTGCACAACCCCAAGAAATGAACACCTTTCTCTGCCATGCAGTCACTGAGGCTGTTCCATTTCTCTCCAGGGCTCTAGTGCTATTGGTAAGGAAATATCCCTATTGGAAATTCTAAGGACTCTTAGCTGTGGAAATTTCTATTTGAATTGCCATCAAGTTCATGCACACAGGCATCCATTCCCTCCTAGAATGATCAGTAAATCATTACATCCATTCAACGATGGCTCTCCTCTTCCTGCCATTCATTTCCATTCTTAGCCCAAGAGCACACAAACTCGCAGTAGTGAGTGAAGAGGAAGAAGAACAAGTGAACCAGTGAGAAGAGGGCGAACCAAGGGAAGAACAACCCCAAAACAGCCCCCAAGGGATGTTTAAATAATTACATGGAGACAAGAGCCACATGGCCTCCCTCCCAAGAAGCTCATGTAACCCCCTCTTCTCCATAAAATCAATTATGGGTAAATAAAATAATAATAACAATACTTATCCCCTCAAGCCCCCTCTCTCGTAGAATCATAGCCCCCTATTTCTTTGTTCCTTCTCAGTCTTGCAACCAACGATGTATTTTATTAATGTATAAGAAGTGTTACATTTCCTAGGCACTTTGTCCCCTTTTCAACTTTACCAGCTCACCATCCTAAGTCATATTTACATAATACATTATAGTTTATAAGGGTTAGAACCGAAATGTTACAAGTGCATAGGTACCCCAGTAGGTGAGGAGAAGATATCTTTGTATTCTACCACGACCTTGTCCACTTGATTTTACTATGTGGAGAGGTCATCCATGGAGGCCCTAGATGTGGCCACAATCTTTCACTCACTCTGAGAGTGAATCATGAAGAAGAAAAACTTCCCGTTCTAAGAGATGAACTTCCTACATTGCTTGACAGAGATCAAGGAAATAACACTAGGTGAGACTGCATCGGGTATCCTATATAATTTCCTGTTCAAAATAATAATAACACTGCGAGGCCTACACTCATATATAGCATGACGTTTCCATAAAAAATGTTGGCCCAAAAGAACATTACAAAACTCAAGAGGAGAAACATCACACAATACCTCATCTTTGAAGGGCTTGATGACATATGACAGGCGACACTGTTGGCTGATGCGAAGATCGCTTCCTTGGTGGAGCCATACAATGGTGTAGGGTTGTGGATGTGGAATTGTCGGCAGAGATAGCCACTTGATGACCTCTTCTTAGATGAGGTTATTCTGGCTACCACTATCAATTATAAAGTGCAACATGGTGCCTTTTACCCACATCTGTGAATGAAAGAGGCACTCGCCTTCTTCTGGCTCATCTGGTTCACTGGGTTGGACCTTGGTGGTAGCAACAATGGCACTGGTTTCTACATCAATGATTTATCTCCCCCTTTCTGGTTCTAAATAAGAGTCGAAACTCACATCTAACTCAGAGGCTTTCACCTCAGGCACCAGTGATTTCTTGGAGCAATAATCAACAGTTTTATGCCAGAGGCTCTTATGGAAATCACACCACTTCCCAATATCTTTCTTTGTCTTTCCAATGTCCTTCTTTGCTTACGGCCTAGACTGGTTTCACTGAGGCTATCCATCTTTGCTCTATCCTTGTTTTTGCAGGTTGGGGATTTCCTTTACTTTATTCTGATGTGAAGGGATCCCAGGCCCAAATTGATGCATCTTTTGTTTAAGCTTTTGCTCAATTTTGGTGGAATATCGATAGGCCGCAGCCAAGGAAGAGATGTCCAAAAAATCCATTTAAGCTTGGATGTATCTATGCAAACTACTGTGATAATTGAGAACCAGATGTCACTCAGAATATTTGATACCCAGCTTGGTGCGCAAGGTATGGAAGATACTCGTGAACTCTGGCACTGCTTGGTCTCTTTCTTGCCAAAGTGTGGTCCATTTTGTATACAGGTCGTCATAACTTTTGACAGGGTAGTATTGTTCCTTGATAGTTTCCCTCAAGGACTCCTAGGTGACCACAACTATAAATAATGAGAGTTCCTCTATTTCCGTTTGCTCACATAAAGTCTCCCACCAATCTTTGACATGGACGACGACTTTGAGGAGTGCAAACATAATCTTTTCTCTATTTTAAAAGTTATGGACAAAATAATACCCTTCTAGCAGATTTAACCATCTGTCTACAACATCTGCATCTATTTGACCTTCAAATATGGGAATATCAAATTTTATTTGTACCTTGAAGGCAATGTTGCCTCCGTTTGAGGAAGATGCACCACCTGTTGGTAGTCGCTGAAGGATTTGTGCAAAACTCTCCATCATTTCGTTCATATGTTGCGTGAGGGCTTCCTCAAGAAAGATTTTGAAAGGATCTCTTGTCACATCATATTTATTTTCTCCCACCATGAGAGGTCGCTTGGGTGTGCGATAGATTTTTTCCTTAAGAGAAACAAGCTCGAGACCCAATTCTTTGTACCCTGACCTCGTCGGAGACATGCATTAAGAACGACAAGGACCAGACCGCTCAGATACCACTTATCCAGATTTTACGAGAAGAACAAAAATAAATACATATTATTATTATTATTATTAACACAGAGACACAAGAATAACATAGATGCAATAATGAAGATACAATAAAATTGGTTTCTATTCAATAATAAAATATGTTGAAACAATAAAATGCAATGGAAAACATGCTTGCTAGAATGGTGGCAGCTTATCTCTTAGAAGAGATGTGATGGCTACACTCATTCACAAGAATATGGTTACAATGAGGCTCTCCAAACCTTTTTTACAATAAACAGGAATGAAAAAACCCTATACATCCAAAAACCTAACCCTAGGAGATGAATCACCAAAACTCATGTGGGCCCCGTTGGGGTAAGCTAGTACATCAACTTCCTGAAGTTGTAACTTTTGCATATGATCTTCGTTTTAGGTGCATGATAGCCCATTGAAAATGTCTATCTGAGGACTACACATGTTTCCATTAGACTATCACTATGTCTACAATTTGATTATGGCAAGCCCTAAAAATTATTTTTAGGGCCTCAAACCGACCCCGAAAGTCAGGGCTCGAAAACTAGGAAAAACTACCAAACTGGAAAACTTCCAAAATGAGGTAGTTGGAATAGGTGGGAGGCTGCCGAAATCCATCTGGATCACTTGGTTAACCAAGTTTATTTCCATGTGTCTCTGGTTCCTTGAGAAATTTGTCTTAGTGTTTGATATCCCTTTCTTTTTATCTCAAGAATTAGGTGATCTAGAAGTTTGTGTGCTTCCTTACATCCAATCTACGGGTAAAAGCCTATAAGTAATTTACTTCCCTTGCCAATTCTCCAAACCAACTAGTTTCCAATTAGATGTAAATCTTAGAGAATTGTTTTCCAAATGATTGATGTATTTTGAATTTTATTAAGGGATTTTGTATTGAATCCTCTATTGTTTTTGGGTGAATGTATCTAGGGCCTTTGAGAAAAAAAAAATTCTTAAGACCCCATTGAACTAGGGATTTTAGGATAACAAGCCTTTTCTAGGAAGTTAAAACCATTTTTTTCTCACCTGCCTCTCTAGACCAAACAAATCTAAAGCAAAGTTATTTGATTTTATCAAGGATGCCTTTCAGAATCCACACCAAAGAGATCCAATAAATAAGAATTGCTTCAGTGGTTTCTTTCACCAGAACAATTATGCCACCTCTAGATAGCCATTAGTTGTACCCAGTGTTTAATATTTTCTCAATTTTTGCCAGTAACCACTACCAATCCCCTTTTTTGTATCGATTGGATTTCAAATGAAATCTTAACTATTTTAAACTAGTATCTAGATCCCCTACTTGGTAAGGGAAAACATGATATATGTGATTCTTTTCATTCTCCAAGAGACCCCAATAAAGAATCAAGGATTTTATAATATTTATATGCATTCCATGGCCTTGTAGAAGATGTCCATGATCCCCCATAGTTTTTTAATAATGTTTCTGGATGCTTCAAAAAATATTAGTATATCATTAACAAAAAGAAGATCAGTGACATTTCAAGTGGGGCCCATGCTAATACCTTTGAGACTTCCATTTCCAAAGGCCGCTTTTAATGATCTACTAAGACCTTTTACTACTGGGACAAAGAGTAGGGGTGATAAAGTGTAATGGCCCCAAACCTCTATCTAGGCTATATCCACACACAATTTTGACTCTATACATACTCTACTTTCAAATTTCTTTAAACTTAGATCAAAACTTTACTTTGATATTGTCAATAATTTTTTGTCCAACCATACCACAAGTTGACATTTACACATAAACTACTATGATACTAAAATGTAACAAAACTAGACCCGCGGTCTAGCTCTGATACCATAACTTATGTTTTTTTTTAAGAAATTCATATGCCTGTTACCTTTTCGTGCACTCGTAATTACACATATAACAAGTAATTATGCATAAACACATAAAGCTATAACAACACATAGAATAAAGCATATACATATCAATGGAAACATATCAAACCATAACCATAACACTTGTATTTTGTAAAATTCCACTAATTGGTTGTAGACATCAGAATTTCCACCCATCCATAGAATTTACTACTCTAGTTCTCTCAGTACTGGGTTATCCCCAGGGTAGGGCTATGAATCCACCACGGAAAAGGATCCTAAAGACCAAAAGTGGTCTGATAGTCAGTATTGATATCAAACTAGGCCAAGGTACCAAAATATTACAAAAATTCCAACCAACAAAATCTCATTCTCCTTAGCCTGCACAACCCAAGGAAGTGGACCCCCTTCTCTACTCTACATTCCCTCAGGATGTCCCCCTTCCCTTCCAAGAATCCAACACAAGCCAAACAAGAAGTATCTGAATTGTGGCTCCAAGAGCTCCAATTTCACTAATGGAATCTCAATGTACTCTCCAGGCCTCACACCATGCAGAAGCTATCCACACAATTCTCAATACAAGGATCCATCCTTCCCCAAGGAAACCCAATGAGAATTGTCCCTAGTAATCAAACATGACTCACCTAGAATCCTTAAGGGTTTTAAAGTGATAGAGTCTTAGTGTCTCTCTAGGCTCACTCCCAATTCGATTTCATGAAAATAAATAAGGAATGATACCATTTCCATTAGAAATAAGGATTATGTATGCATGTCAATATTTTGACATATGACACCCATGTAGCCACCTTCCCACCACTTGGTATCTCATATTATGCCTTGGGAACTTAAGATAAAATAACATGAATTATGAATTAGGGAATATATCACATGAGTTTATAACTTAGGCTAGGATTATTTTAATATTTTCTTGGCTTAGACCCCTTACTAAGCCCTCTACCCCCCTCGCCTTCCCCTCTCATGGAGTCCTAGTCCCCCATACTCTTCATTTGTTTTAGTCTACAACCAATGATGTGTTTTTATTAATATTTATTATAGTATATGTACAATTACATTTATAGGTTCATTGGCCTTTCAAAATATAGTCTCTTCATCTTTTCATCCTTATAGGCTCATCGACCCAAAATCACATTGGCTCACCAATCTACATATCACATGTACACATACACATGACAACATGGGGCTCAATATAGGGTATTACATAAAGGAAATCCTTGTACAATCTCCCTTTCATGTTTGAAGAGTGGAGAGGAAACACCATTTAGAATGATTGCAAAAAAATTCGATCTAGTACAACTCATAACCTAGGTGATAAAACCATGGATAAATCCTAAATGAATGAGAATGGGCCTAATATAGAACCAACTTAGTTGATCAAAATATTTGGTGAGATCAAACTTTAGAGTTACATATTTTTTATTTTTGGTTTCGATTGAGTGAAGTCCTTATTGTGCCATGCCCACTGCCTCGTGAGTTTGGTGCCTTTCTAGGAATCCAAATTGATTTAGGGAAATTTTCCTTGAGATAATTCCTTTTATTCTTCGATGTATTATTGTATAAATTATTTTTTAAATGTTGTTACAAAATGAAATTGGTCTAAATATCTTGAATCTTGAATGATTTTTAGTGTTTGTAATTAAAGCAATCAAGGTTGAGTTAAATGTTTCCAAGGATTGGCATGTGGATCGAGAGAACTCAACCACTCTCAGAAGGTCCTCTTCAATGAAGTTGTAACATCCTAGAAATAATTCTATTGGGAATCCATTAGGTCCCAAGATTTTATCTTTATGGAAGCTCTGTAATGTTCGTAATAGATCTTCTTTACTGACTTCAACCATTAAGTTTTGATTATCCTCTTGACTGACAAATTTGGGAAAGCAATTTGTTATTTTGATTACCACTACAATAGTGGCTCTGGATTCCTTTTTGAAAAGTATATGAAAGTAATTAACCCCTTCAACTACCATTTTAGAAAAATATGTTACCCTAGAACCATCATTCTTTTCAATTCCCCAAACAATATTTATATTTTTATGGAAGTTTGCAAATCTATGATTTTTTTTTTGTATTCCCATCTCCTGCCTACAACCAAATTGCCATAATTTTTATTCTCCATTCTTTTTCTTTGTCTAATAGTATTTTCCTCTTCTTTTCTTCTAGGATCTTTATTTCATATTTTTTATATTCAATTAGAAATCCAAATCCCTCTCTATTATAACATAATTCTAATTGTTCTTCAATCTCCAAAATGAGCCTTTCATCTTTCTTCCTCTTCTTTCCTGACCACTTGATTGATACTTGTTTTTCCATTTTTATATAATTTTGTTGAAACTAGATAGGGGTAGATTCCAGGGAGGATCTGTCAAAAGGTTTCCAAATCTCCTTTATTTTCTAAAGAAATCCTTATCTCTTAACTAGTCCGGATTTAGTTTGAAGGGGTTGGGAGACTTCCCTTAGATACGAGTTGTTGGTCCTAAGGTCTGCAAATGACTGCTAAAGGGAAAAGCTAGGCCACTTATCAGTTTAGAATGATTGCTTCTTTTAACTTTTTGTTGTTTGGTCAGAGGGTTATTCTATCAATACAAAGGAAAGATTGGGTTGGCAGAATGATATGGATGAGGGCCCTCCTTGGCTGATGGCACACTAATGACAGATCAGTGAAATAATAGAAAATAGAGAGAAACAACAAACTACTCAATCAATAATCTGTTGTAATAAGTTCAATACTTAAAATATCATTTCAAGACATCAAACATGTATCAAAACAAAATAACTCCCATAGGTTGGAGAAAACTAATATTCACCAAAGCATTAGATGTTTTACAAGTTGCATATCACTAAAACTAAGTCATACAATAGCTGAAAGGAAATGAAATGTACGTTGCACAAATCAAAAACTATATTCAAGATAAGAATGAAAACACATGAAGAGTTGAACGAAACACTGTCATCAAGAGTATGTTCACTAGGTAGAGAGATTTAATCCATGCATAAAATGGGTCCAAACATTATGTTGTATTTCTATTATTTCCTCAAAAAATCCAATCTTTACAATATCCAAAAACTAACTATTTAAAAGAGTTGCAGAGTCTCTCGTCCTTAGGGGACTGAGACCTAAATTTAGGGAACTATTCGTAAATCAAATAATCAAATTCAATAAGACACTGGACTTAATAAAAAAGAGTGGTTATTATCACACACAGAAGACCACTCTTGCATCTAATCTAGGAAAATGCTGGACTTAATCAAATAAATCTACTACTATCTCTGCGACAGAACTGACTCATGTGTTGGAGGAATTGAGGGGTCGAAAATAGGCCTCAAAGTGAAAGAGAAGAGATCTATGTTAAACAACGACGTGTCTGTGAACTATTGGAG
>JASDQU010101637.1:89934-106543 GCA_032191745.1 Picea mariana
ATATATTTATTTATTTATTTATTTATTTAAGGTCACATTTAAGCTAGACATCAAATTGGTGTACAGGACCTCCTATTTCGTCGAACAATTTTACTGGTAAAATCTACGAAGGTATATTAAAATAATTTTAAAATCAATTATATATATAAAAAATTGAACCCTCTTGTTGATTTTTTCTCCTTTGGTCCTTTCAAAAATACATTAGTTAGAAAACAACCCATAATTTCATTTAGAAAACAATGTATAGTTTTAAGAGTTATTAGAAAATTCTAAATTAATCTCATAGTTATGTTTGTTAAAGATTTGATGTTTACTTTTGTTAATTATGTTTTTTAATTTATAAAAATATAATTCATAAGTTTTTAATTAATTTTTTTGGTTATTAATAAAATAAAATGTACATTGTTTTAATACCAAAAGGGTGGGTGTCATGGATCTAAGGGTTTTGTTTGATTTTTTCTTTTCATCATATTTGATCATGCAACAATGTATTGAGTTAATCATAGTGGATTGATCAACCTACGATTACTACAACTAGACTAGGCCTCTTTATTTAAGTTTTTCCCATAATTGTTCCTTAAGTTACAATATGTTAGATGCACAACTAAGTCCAACACAACCAATTTCACCAAACAATAGGCAATTGTCTAACCACCACCTTAAAATATCTCAATAATACTTATACTTGGCCAATATTTCAATACTTAGACAACATAAAGAAAAGAAAGGAACATAACATTCATCCAAGTAAAACAACCACAATACACAAGTATATGCAACACCCAAGGTGGATGCCTTAAATTTATTTATATGAAGAATGTTACAATGTGTACAACAAAGTAGTGAGTCCAATTGCCTATGGATCATTTACAAACTACAATTACATAAGGAAAAACTGCCTACAAGAACTATCACTCCAACCCCTGAAACAACCACATGCTTGCCTCTTATAGGTCCTATCTTCTTCCTCTTCTTGTGAAACCAATGCACTTCACCCTACTATACCAACCCTCAACTTAGAACAAACCATAGACCTCTTTTACACTAGTGTTAATGCCAAATGTCTCTTCTCTCATTAACACCTTTGGGGCATCCTCCTTTTATATGAGACCCGCCTTGCCCTTGCAAGCCCTTCACTCTAAGGTGGACCCAAGTGTCATCTGTAAACTTTTCTCCCTTCGCTGCCTTTTCCACCAACCATCCACATCCAAAAGGTGCACCCAAATGTGTACCCGACTATGCCCAATGCATCCATCAAGTGCTCCCAAGTGTGCCCAACAATGTGCTCAAGTGTTCCCAAGTGCTTCCAAGTGCACCCAAGTGTGCCAAAGGTAACTCCAATGACTAAGGGAAGTCAATCCTTTGGGTCCACATGTCTAGCTCATGCGCCCAAGGCATCCGAACTTGTGTAAAGGCAACATGGAATGGCACGTCACTCCATCCATTGATTAGGCAAGAAACGTATGGAATTGCAACCTTCTACAACTACCCTCTGCACCCACCTAGGCTTGTCTAAGTGTTGTGATCTTCTGCTTCTCAAATTCTTGGATATTGTCTTCATATTGCCACAATGCCTCCTTCCTTTCCCAACCATTCTCCTCTTCGAGTCTATCTTTCCAATTGACAAAGTGATTATGCCTTCAATTCTTACCAAAGGGGATGGTCCTATGTGCAATTATCTTCTCCACTTCCATCTCTAGCCTACCTATAATCAATGTGAGTGCTATGGATGGTGTGATTCTTCTAGGACCAAGTTCATCAATCCTAAAAGGATTCAATTGAATGACGTGGAAAATCAAATGGTGAGATCTCATGTGGTTTGAAAACTCCAATTTGTAAGTGACATTGTCAATCTTCTCAAGTACCTTGAACAACCTTTCAAATCATTGCAACAAAGCACTAGACATGCCACTTGGTGGATGGAATTGTTCTCTACCTAACTTAAGTAAGACCAATTCACCAACTTGAAACTTTGCCTCCCTTATATCATGATCTACCCAACACTTCATCCTTTCCATTGCATTCGTCAACTAAACATGAGCCATCTCCAATCTATCTTGACATCCCTTCATGAACCCCCAAGGGATGATGGGTTGCGCCTATAGTATTCTTGTATAACTGTGTGTGATGTCTATGATTGTTGTTCACTTTTTCCAACTCAAATGCATTGTAGGCCATTGTGTAACTCATTTTCATGTTGAATTTTGAATTGCGTTGCATCCAACAACTTTGGTTGATTTGATTTGTTCACACAAACAAAATGCCTTAGGTAATCCTCCAAAAGGTCATTGATACATTTTTTCCCCATTAGTCCATCGATAATAACTTGAACTCATTATTATATTGATTCCAACAAGCCTAAAAAACTCTGTCCAAAACTACCACATGAACCTTGTTTCCATCATTCTCGATGGGAGACCCCAATACTTGACAACATTCTTAAAATACAATTTTGCAACATTCCTAAAAAACAACTTTGCCACTACTTTTTCTGCTAACTCTAAAATTTAGGAACTTCTTCATTTACATCTCCATAAGCTATCTAAATACTCTAAAAACTTTCCAATTTGGTAATTGCAGTACTCAATTCAACATTTGCATGCTTCAAACACTATTTTCTGCAATTATTCTCATAGAGAAATTTCGTCAAACACATGTTACACAAACTGCAATTTCTTCATATACAACTGACTTCTGGCTCATATATCCCTGGTGCTATAACCAATATCTATGATATCATTATTTAATGTACCCAATACCCTTTGTGCACTTTGAGGATATGAGGTACTCTTTTAACCACCCAAATTCACACCAATTTTTTATGGAACGAAACTCGTTCTTATGTTATTAACTAGTTACCATATGCAAGCATGATAGTACAGATGTATGCAATATAATGAAATCATTCTATTATCCATGAGACCATAATTATAAATCCATGCTAATACATGCAATCCAAACTGAACAAGCTAGAAATCAATTCAAACGATGACATAAACCATATTAATACATCATTAATTCAACACAATTCATAGGCACATTCATGGACACTTGCCTATATAGAATTGTCCACCAATTGGATGTAGAAGAGGGATGTTCCACCCAACCATAGGATCCATGTTGCTTCAGTTCTCTTTGCAATAGAGGCCATCTCGCAGCTGAGGTTATGAATCCACAAGGGTGAAATCTTCTTATGGCTAGCTCTAATTTCTCTTCTCATAACCTAATTCCCAGGTTCAAAGTGAATATTTACATCTACATAAATCCCAATACAAAACCCTCTTGCATATTGGCCTGCACAACCCAAGGAATGGGATCCCCTTCTTTGCTTAGTAGTCCCTTAAGTTATCCCACTTCCCTCTAGGGCTCCAACACAAGCTGGCCAAGAAATATCACTACTTGGATTCCAACGAATTATTAGCGGTAGAGAATTTCCTCAATGAAATTTATCATCATTCTACACAGCCTCAATTCTCACTTAATTTATGGTTATATCTTACCATAATTCATTTACAACATGCTCATGGGATTTCATTCAAGGACAATTCTCTCAATTTCCAAAAATGAAGGATAGTTCATAGGGTAATTTGAACTCTTGATAGTTCGGGCTCTTTGCTAATTTGAATGGCACCCAACCTTCAAGCTCTCTTCCAATTCCTCCGCCCCAAATAACAATTTTCTTGCATGGGAAAAATGGTAAATCTTAAGTTGCATGGCATGAATGGGTCACTTATCCTTATGGAGGCCCACATACCTCCTTCATGTGCTAACCGCCCTACCAAGACTTAATTAAATGACAATAAACTAATAATCAAGGGACATAATTAAGGTTACAAAGACTTTAGATAAAATCACTTACTAAGGTATTTTCCCTTATTCTACTTAAGCCCCCTTTCCTTTCCCCTTTTATGGAGTCATATCCCCCATTCTTTTGTCCTTATCTTTTGTAGTTGGTGATGTATTTTATTAACATTCAATGTTCGATTACAATTTACATTTTCCAGCCTATAGCCATTCATCATGTACATACACAATATTGAATCAGGGATCAAAATTGGGGTATTATAGGAAATCATCAATATCATGAGTAATATAAATAAGGGGGTCGTTCCTTGAAGTCTATTGGTTTTGGGAGCAGTCCTAGGTCCATTGTAGGTGGTAGAACCATAGTTGATATGCATTTTGCCTCCAGGGAATATATAACTTCAAGGCCTTCTAAATATTTCCCATCTCTTATGGGACCCTAATATTGTCTAACATGTGCATGTTAACACTAATGCTTTACCATATCATTCAAGATGTTGTTGGGGGCATGCAATGAAATTTTCTTAACAAGCTCAAAATATCAACTTCCAAGATCTAATTGAGAATATATGCATGGATAATTCTTCAAGGGATGAGTTTCAACATTGTTCCTTTGATTTTTGTGCTTGAAGTTCATGGTTTGTTAAGTTCACTCCTCTCATCATCGATGCATTCACAAGTCTTATATCAAGAGTTTTAACAACGTTTTGGGAATTAATAGGTCATTCCCTTTTAAGGCTTCAAGGTAACTTCTAGTTTAGAAAAAATCCCCTATTTCTTAGAACTCTTAAAGGAACAAAAAACCAACATCCATATTGTACACATCCAATTATAACCAATTCTCTACTTCTTCTTCCTTTTGAAGAACCTCCTCCTGAAGGACTCCCTCCCAATTAGCAAGAACCATTTTCTCTACTCTAATAATTTCCAAGTTTTTTGGATATGATCCACAATTATTTGGGTCATTGTTTACATTACATAATGAGAAATAATACTTCACTATGGTGTATTTGGTAACAAATAGAGAAGTTTACTTACGGGGGAATGTGGTCGATTTTTTTGGCATTTCCTAATAGGGAGGTTGGAATTGAAAGTTTTTCTAGGGAACCCACTTGCCTTTTCAAAAGAGTAAACTCATTTTCTAGGTAGTTACGAAGATGATCATATGGGTTATCTTGGGGTGGCTACTCTAAAGTAGAAGTAGGTTTATAAATTGATAAATGTACATGGGTGTTGATCTACATTCGTTTATCAACGTTAGTGTATATAGATTCATCCTTTTTATTTTTCTTTCTCCTCTCGTGTTTCCTGTATGTTCTATACTTAACCTTTTTTCCCTTTGAAATGCAGGTTGTGGATAGGGCTACTATAAAGTCTGTAGGTCTGCAAACGCGTAGACCCACAGGTTTATACTTAGTTTATTTTATTTAATGATCCTGACACTTAGCCATTTTTCATTACCGTGGGAACTCTGTTGTGAGAGACCAATCCACTCCTTATCGTACAAATACCTATGTCCCGCAATTCCCAAACCATAAGACCAACAATCTTTCAGATCAACAAAGGGGCTTGAAATGAAATTTACTCTTTCTTTTGTCCTCAAATTTTGAGGTGGATTCTTAAATCAAGGTCAATGAAGACATGTGATATTCTACCTCCATAAGAATTACACTAGGGTTGGCTTCAATGTCCTTCACCCAATCTTCCATTCTGACACTAGGGTTGGCTCCAATTTCCTTCACCCATTCTTCCATCTCTTGTACAAAGTCTATGGTATCCTGAAGACTCCTAACATACCAACATGCTTATGCCAATGGGGGTGTCCTCGAAGATAGTTACCCCTATACTATCATAATGATTGCTTGTTTGGGAGATGAATAAGCAAGCTAACTCAACCTTACCCTCCTCTCTATGTGATGTATCGTGCACACACGTGTGTGTGAATAATAAACATGATAATAAAATGTCAATACTTTGTATTTAACATCTTGAAATAGTCTCTAATATCATATAACTTTAAAATCTCCTTATTATACAAAAAAAATTAAAATTTATAAATAAAAACTTTAATTGAAATAAAAATCAATCATACAACTTCCCCTTAAAAACCTACTTAATCAAAAACCTTTTCTAATTATTCTTATTATTGATTTTAAATTTATTAAATACTAAATTAAATAGATAATCCTTACAAACCTACTTAATCAAAAACCTTTTCTAACTATGCTTATTATTGATTTTAAATTTATTAAATACTTAGATGATCCAAAAGACATACCTAAAACATTTTTGAAATCCTCTCCTATGGTGTTAATTTATGTATGATAAGTTGATTGGTTGAGTGTTACTCCATTGTGAGGTCATGATCATTGTCATTTCAAGATTCACCTCTCTCACTTCACAGTTGTTAATAAAGCAAAGTTTGATCATCATCTTAGTGGGCTTTGCCATGGAATAGGTGATCTTCTAACCTCCTTATCCCTTTAAGCATAACACCCCATGTCACTATTTTATATTTTATTAAGGTCAAACATTATGCCATTATTTTGTAGATTTTCTACTATCAAAATTTAAGGACTTAACGATTGGGCATTTAAACTTGAAATTTTGTGAGAAATTTGTTCTCTATAAAATATTTAAATTTCATTAAAAACTCAATATTTTCTCATGAAATTTTGTGAAAAGGTAGAAAAAATTGTAAGGACTTAACAATTTGGGCATTTAAAATTGAAATTTTGTGAAAAGGTAGAGAAATTTGTTCTCTATAAAATATCTAAATTTCATTAAAATCTCAATATTTTCTCATGAAATTTTGTGAAAAGGTAGAAAAATTTGTCAATTTATGTTGAGATATAAACTAGAACCTTGTCACTGATAAATTGTAACTTTTTCACTGCAGTTAGGGACTAATTTAGCTTAAAAGCTTTGGCACAAATGTGAATCATCATTGCACTATATACAGTCATCATCCAATGCAATTCCGTGGATTCTGAATTACACGTGGCACCACCAAGGGCCTTAGATGACGACGACAAGTCATATGAGTGGGGTGCGCTTGGAGCCCACCATATGATCATAGTTGATGTATTTGCCAACATTTTGGAGAATAGTTAAAGTATGTCGTTGCCCCTTTGTGCCAACTTAAGTAATGGCCCCGTTTTGTACTTTGATCCAAATGATATGAGTTTTCCATGGGGTCGTTATGCATAGAGTAACATTTGGCCAAAAGTGAAGGTGATGCTCTTTTCTCTATACTTGAAAGGCTTTGTTTTCTGCATAGACTAACATGTGGCCAAAAGTGAAGGTGATGCTCTTTTCACTATACTTGAAAGGCTTTGTTGTTGTGATGGGAAAGAGGTTGATTTGATGGGTCAATTTCAACCATCACCAAGTAACAATTGATTTTATAAAATAATTATAATGTAAAATCATTTAACATTTGATTTTATAAAATTTAAAAAATATATATTTAATTTATTATATTATGAAGAAGAGAATAATGTAATGTTATAATAGTCTTTGTGGTGTAGAGTAGTCAGTGAAGAAGTTTGTTGTTAAGGTATTATGTAAGTGAAGTTACTTGTTAAAAATTTCTGGGGACACCTCAAATCTAGTCATGTTAAGAGTTGGTGCGGTCCAGGTTGGGTGCGATCCTCGAGTGATTTTGATGGCATAGATGCCCCTGGGTCATGGCATCTTAGTCATAGGCCAATCCCGAAAGTCAGAGATATTTAGCTAACAAAAAAATGTAATGTTATAATAATAATAATAATAATCTATTTTTAAGATCACGACCAAGTTAGACACCAAATTGACATATGAAAGCCCCTTGTTTGTGGGACAAAGGACCCCCTCCACGTAGAGATTTGACTGCGAAAGTTTACAAAGTTATACATACCATACCTCCCTCTGGATTTGAATCTGTGACTTCCAAGGAGGAAACACATGCTCTTAACCATTACACGCACATACTCTTATTCATTACTTATAGTCTATTTTATAATCAGATGCTTTCCACCATATCTCTCTATATATATTTGATTAACCCTAAATCTTAAAGTTGTTAGGGGAAGGGAGTTACCTTGGTCAACAACAAACATAAAAGCATTTGTTTTAATAAAATAAATTAATAAATAGACAATGAATTTTTTCCATAAATGTAATAAAGATGTAATAAATATTTTGTTAGAAATCATAGTTTTTTTTTTTAATGATCGACATAAACTTTGTTTATAGAAATTTGTTCGAAATAGTCAAATTGACATATTTTAAGGTGGTTCAAATTGTTAAAATTTAAAAATGAGATAAAATTGAATTTTATTAAAAAAATATTATTTAAAAATTGAATTTGTTCTCACTATCTAGTGTGGTGTAATATTTATGACTTTTTTCTTGAATCTCTAATTTATTTAAAAGTATTGTTTATGATTTTTGAATCTAAATTATGGAGTTTTGAAATATCCAATATTTTGAGTAGACATTCCACCCATCATCAATAATGTCATTTTATATTTTAGCCAATTTTTATTGTTTTATAGATTCGCTATGTATAAATTAAAATGTGAATTTTTTTTTGAAAAAAAACAAGAAAAATAATGCTATTTTGATATTGTGCTGATGTAAAAAAGGTTCACTTAATGGCCCTACATTGCACATGCATTTCTGCATTTTAAATAGAATATGAGGGACCTATACCATCCATTAGTTTACTTTGAATACATACAGATTCCGAATTGCTTCCCTAAGTAAGTTGTAGAAGGCCCAGTCAAATTGTCCATTAGTGTCCCCTATCCATGTGGGAGGCAAGGAAAGTATCATATCAAATCACCCTTTAATTAATGTACAACATCAAACAAAATTGATAATACATATTGGTTGAAAAACATATAGATGTTCAATCTTCTTAGCACCATTCAACCAATAAGAATAATGGATGTTTGAAAAAAGCGACGATTAGACCACCATGTCTAGAGCATGCATTTTACCCTTTTACTCTTTCCAGAGTATTCTCTTCATCCACTGTGATTGGAAGTGCCATGTTTGGTTCATAGAAATGTGTGCATATTTCCAATTTAGATTTTAAAACTAACTATACTCCTAAAACATGTGTTCACTATATTGTATGGACTTTTAATGCATGCCTTTTAAGGCAAGGCACCAATAAAGCAAAGTTCTGAAGTGGATTTTGCTCTTTCTCTAAAGGGGCTCTTCCTTCATTTTGACACTAGGAGTGAATGAATTGTCATATTTTTTTATTCTATATGCATAAATTAAGTGTTAATTTTATATATTAAAAGATTAGATAGATTTTTAGAATCCACATTGATAAATATTTCCATGTTTTAGGACCTAAGTCATAAGCATGTTGAGAATTTCTAATTCCCATCACTTTAACCATAAAATTCCATTTCAAGAAACTTCTCCAAACTATTAACTATTCTAATTAGATTAATGAAACATAATCATAAAAATCCATTTCGAGAAACTTCTCCAAACTATTAACTATTCCAATTAGATTAATGAAACATTTCATAATCCTTCCACCCCAAAGTATAAGTTTTCAATGTCTAGGGGTCTATTGATTAGTCGTTTCCAATGAATAAGTTATGGTTCCTTTAACATGCATATGCAGTTTTATGAGCTTGAAATACTTGTAATTTATTTTTTTAGTATGGCTCAATTTTAGAAGCCATTGTTGAATTTATGTGTCATTAAATGTATTGGAAGTTTTCCTATGTTCTAATATGTTGATTATTTCTTTCATAGTTGTCACTTTCATTCTAATCTTTGTAGAGAATCAAAGGTGATAGACTTCTGCAACATGCTTTATAGGAGTATTTTTTTTGTTATTGGGGATGTCTTCCTCTGCTTTGCTTTCCTCTAGTTTGTGCCTCCGATGGTGACCATAATGGGAGGACTCAGCTATGTTTTCACTTAGAGAAACCGACCACAAAAGTTTATCATCCAAATCCCACTCACCAATGAGGACTATAGAGTCCAGTGCCCACTTTCCAACGAAGTTATGATTCCATTAACTTGGCCATGCAGTTTTAGGAGCTTGAAATATTTGTAATTTCTTCTTTTAGTATGGCTCAATTTTAGAAGCCACTGTTGAATTTATGTGTCATTAAATGTATTGGTAGTTTTCCTATGTTCTAGTACCTTGACCCTTTCTTCAATAGTTGTCACTTTCCCTCTAACATCTGTAGAGAATCAAAGGTGATAGATTTCTGCAACACATTTCATAGGAGTCTTTTTTTCATATTGGGGATGTCTTCCTCTGCTTTTCTTTCCTCTAGCTTGTGCCTGCAATGGTGACCACAATGGGACGACTCAACCATGTTTTCACTTAGAGAAACCGATCACAAAAGTTTATCATCCAAATCCCACTCACCAATGAGGACTATATAGTCCAGTGCCCACCTACGTTGTTAAGACACTCTGTAAGTGAAGTCACCAGTTCAAAACCTCCGGGGACACCTCAAATCCATTCATGTTAAGGGTTGGTGCGATACAGGCTAGGTGTGATTGAAGGCTTAGATGCCCTTGTGTCGTGGCATCTCAACCACATGCCAATCCCTCAAGTCAGGGATATTTAGTTAACAAAAAAAAATGTAATGTAATAATAATAATAATAATAATAATAATAATAATCTATTTTTAAGGTCACGACCAAGCTAGGCACCAAATTGGCATATGAAACCCCCTTGTTTGTGGGACAAGGGAGCCCCTCCATCCAGAGATTTGACTGCTGAATTTACAGAGTTATACATACCCTACCCCCCTCTGGATTTGAACCTGTGACCTCCAAGGAGGAAACACATGCTATTAACCATTAGACCCACATGCTCTTAATCATTACTTATAGTCTATTTTATAATAAGATGTTTTCCACCATATCTCTATATGTATATTTGATTAACCCCGAGTCTTAAAGTTGTTAGGGGAAGGGAGTTACCTTGGTCAACAACAAACATAAAAGCATTTGTTTTAATAAAGTAAATTAATAAATTGACAATGAATTTATTTTATAGAAACTTTGTTTATAGAAATTTGTTTGAAATAATCAAATTGACATATTTTAAGGTGGTTCAAATTGTTAAAATTTAAAAATGAGATAAAATTTTATTTTATTAAAAATATATTATTTTAAAATTGTATTTGTTCTCACCATCTAGTGTGGGGGTAATATTTATGACTTTTTTCTTGAGTCCCTAATTTATTTTGTGGTGTTGTTTATGATTTTTGGATCTAAATTGTGTAAGGAGTTTTGAAATGTTCAACATTTTAAGTGAACACTCCACCCATCATCAATGATGTCATTTTGTATTTTGACCAATTTCCTATTGTTTTCTATAGGTTCATTATGTATAAATTAACATGTAAACAAAAAAAAAAGAAAAAACAAACCAGAAACATGAAAAGTGATGCTATTTCATAGTGTGCTAATGTAAAAGAGGTGTAAAAGAAGTTGACTTTGATGACCCACATTGCACATGCATTTCTACATTTTAGATAGGATATGAGGGACCTATACCATCCATTATTTTACTTTGAATACATACAAATTCTGAATTGTTTTCCTAAGTACGTTGTAGAAGGCCCAACCGAATTGTCCATTAGTGTCCCCAATCCATGTGGGAGGGAAGGAAAGTATCATATCAAATCACCCTTTAATTAAGGTACAACATCAAACACAATTCATACTACATATTGGTTGAAAAACGCATAGATGTTCAATCTTCTTAGCACCATTCAACCAATAAGAATAATGGATATTTGAAAAAAGCAACGATTAGACCACCATGTCGAGAGCATGCATTTTACCCTTTTTCTCTTTCCAGAGTATTCTCTTCATCCAATGTGTTTGGAAGTGCCATGTTTGGTTCATAGAAATGTGTTCATATTTCCAATTTAGATTTAAAAATGAAGTATTCTCCTAAAACATGTGTTCACTCTATTGTATGGACTTTTAATGCATGCCTTTTCAGGCAAGCCACCAATAAAGCAAAGTTCTGAAGTGAACATGCCTTTTCAGGCAAGTCACCAATAAAGCAAAGTTCTGAAGTGAATTTTGCTTTTTCTTTAAAGGGGCTCTTCCTTCATTTTGACACTATTGGATGAATGAATTGTCATTTTTTTTTATTCTATGTACATAAATTAAGTGTTAAATTTTTATATTAAATAAATTTTTAGAATCCATATTGATAAATATTTCCATGTTTTAGGGTTACATCATAAGCATGATAATTTTTAATTCCCATCACTTTAATCATAAAAATCCATTTTTACAAACTTCTTCAAACTATTAACTACTCCAACTAGATTAATGAAAGATTCCATAAGCCTTCCACCTCAAATAGAACTTCAAACTATTAACTACTCCAACTAAATTAATGAAAGATTCCATAAGCCTTCCACCCCCAAATAGAAGTTTTCAATGTCTAGGACTATGTTGATTAGTCGTTTCCAATGGATAAGTTATGATTCCCTTAACTTGCCCATGCAATTTTAGGAGTTTGAAATAGTTGTAATTTTTTCTTTTAGTATGGCTCAATTTTAAAAGTTATTGTTGAATTTACGTGTCATTAAATGTATTGGGAGTTTTCCTATGTTCTGGTACTTTGACCCTTTCTTCAATACTTGTCACTTTCCCTCTAATCTTTGTAGAGAATTAAAGGTGATAGAATTCTGCAACATGTTTCATAGGAGTATTTTTTTCTTATTGGGATGTCTTCCTTTGCTTTGATTTCCTCTAGTTTGTGCATGTGATGGTGACCACAATGGGAGGACTCAACCATGTTTTCACTTAGAGAAACCGGCCACAAAATTTTATCATCCAAATCCCACTCACCAATGAGGACTATAAAGTCCAGTGCCCACCTGCTAGCCAAGACAATCATTGAACCTACATTGAAACTTTGTAACCTCCATGTCTTCCATCATTGCAGAGGTTGTCACCTTCATAAATGAGCATGGGTATGGGTATGTTAATTGCATTGTGTGGGAGAGGACCTTGCTATTATAATGGCATCCCTTCCCTTTCTACTTATGAATTTTGTTCATCTAATACAAATGTCCTTTCGACCAATGCATGGAGGAAGTACTTACCAATCAAGCTTGATATTTGATAATGAATTCCTCTTAAAAAAAAAAAGTATTCTACAGATCAAATAAACTACTTCATTAAAATAAAAATTTTAAAAAATGTAATTGACACTCTCCACAATCATAACTTAAAAACAATTATTAATAAATATATTTTTAATATTAATTATCATATTTATTTTTAAACAAATTTTTAATATTAAATATTATATTTGTTTATTGAATCAAAGTCTTGACCAAAACACAATATTATTCTTTCAAACTCATTAACAAGGGTATACATATCTAAAAACAACTATGTTGTTTCAAACTTTCAAACTAAGTTAATCATGACAACCTATTATATTATCGCTCTTAAATATTTGACAACTTCACCAACTCTTGACATGGTTGGATTTAAGATGTTCCCAGAAATTTCGAACTGATAGTGACTTTCACTTACAAAGTGCCTTAACAACGCACTCCCTCACTGACTACTATAGACCTCGGGGACTAATTATCACTCTAACTTAAAATGACTATATATATATATATATATATATATATATATATATATATATATATATAAGATTGGATTGAAGTTCTTTTAAATCTCTATGATATTGATGAGTTAATAGATTAAGAAAGTTAAGACTATTACAAATATTCTAAAATTGACATTTAATGTGGGTATATGTAAAAATAATTAAGAGAAAGTTTTTTAATATGACAAAGATAAAAAATTCTTTAATCTCATAACATTTTATGAATTACTCAACACCTTGTTTTAGTATAAAACTTATCCAACACATTTTAATACTTAATCATTTTTCATTACAAATTCCTTTAGTGTACATAATTTTATTTAATTGATTTTTTTTTACATTAAATTTTCAATTTATTTTATTTTGTTATGTTTATTTTAATAACAATAATTTCAATCATTTCCATTTTTTTAAAAAATATGACTAAAATGTTCTATTATTATTAAAGGTAGGAAAACCTATCACAACTTAGTTGTCAAGTGGTAGTGAGGGTAGTGACCATTGGCTCTAATAAGAAAATAAAAGCCGATCCATCTCTTTTATTCAAGGAAAACCATGACACTGTGAATCTTGGGTGGGTTGTAAACCTGTTTCCTTACATCTCAGGAACATGCAAGTAATTTTAAGTCTTACTCCAAGATCCAAAAAATGATTTCAATTTAAAAATATTTACAAGAAAACCAATATCCTTTATAATAATTATTGAAACTACCTTCAGTAAATCATATACTTTTTAATAATATCTAAAATAATATTAAAAGGATCTCTAATGTTAAAATATTAGAAAACAACATAATCCTAATTAAAATGACCTCGTATACTTCTTAGGAATATCTAAAACAATATTAACAATTTTTTTTAATAATATCTAAAACAGTATTAACAAAAAAAATATTAAATTGTCCAAAAACAACATACCACATATCTATATAAATGTTAAAGTTATTTAATACAGTAATATCCAAAAACAACGTACCATATAACTATAAAGATTTTCAACATAGTATATATGGGATCGCCAAGGCTTTCTATATTGTTCGCAAAAAATATATTTATGATATCAGAATAATATTGTTATTTTTTAAGTTAATTATCAAAACTGATATTAATATACAATTCCAATATTCCAATATTGAATTTCAAATATAATTTTAAAATTAATTAATTATAAAAAATTATATCATAAAAATTAAATATATTAAAAAATTAAAAACCATGTAAACAGTAGTAAATGAACAATAGATAATTGAGTGTAAAATATTATCATCATATTTACTTAATTATAAATAAAATTTGTAATTTTAATATTATAATAACATTCATATAATCGAGTAATTTGTAAACAAATTTTTTCAAATAATAATTAATAATTTTGGTTTATCATAGTAATCAAATAAAAATGGATATTCTATACACCCTCTCATAAAATAAATTTCATCCTGAAATTCAAAACAAATAAGGAAATTGTTGACACATCTTCATGCATTCTTCCAAGCATTAGAATTGGGACAATAACTATCCCACTAAATCTTTACTTGATCTACCAAATGATATCAAAGCTATTGAGTGCGCTAGTCCAAAATGTGGATCGATTCGGCCATCAAGGCCCCTTCATTCAATACCAACTAATAGCTTAAATCAATAACATGTAAATGATAAAAAATATAATGAAGTAAAACTGAAATATATAAAACATCACGCGTATGTTCTAAAGATGCAGTAATGCAAGTCGATATGCAACATGTCCCTTTTTCTCTAAAATCTCAAAAGGTCCAACATATCACAATGATGACTTTTCTCCCTTCCCAAAGTTAATAGAATTCTTTTCCGGCCTTACTCACAAAAATACTTTATCCCTGATCTGATAACTTCAATCAATCCTATGTGTATCTACATAACTTTTCTATCTGTCTTGTGCTAGTTCTTTTAATGTGCCTTTAATTATTTTCATATGCTCCATTTCTTGAATTAGTGCCACCAGAACCCTATCCTCTAGTCTATCCCAACTAATAGGTGTTCTACAAAGTCTTCCATACAGGAACTCAAATGGTGCCATGTTTATAGAACTTTGATAATTGTTATTATAAACAAATTCAACAAGTGGTAGAAATTCCTCTGATCGCTTTTGTTAATCCATAACGTACCGATCCAGATTATTTTGAGAATGAAACGAGACAAAAAAATATAGTATAGAACACATAAATATAGTGAAACCCAACTTCTATTAATAAATAAGGTACTTCACCTCAATTATATATGACAGAGTGGGATGAAAATAATTCCCATGGTGCATGTTGGATAAATTGGTCTAAGTTTATAAAATTCCATAGGAATGTAAAACATAGGACTTCCCGGGCATCCACCCATCCCAATACTACTCTAGGCCAAGCACACTTCACTACGGAGTTCTAATGAGATCCAGTGCATTAATGCTATGTTGTAAGCATGTAGATAAGACCACTAGGAAATCATTACATGATGTCTATAATTAAAAAAATGAAGATGACATTACATTACATTCCCCATCAAAAGGGTGAACATCATGGTTTATCAAAACCATAGGCTCAAAATGTTGATTCAGTGAAGGTGGATGGCCACCAAGATCCACCTAGATCATTCCTCCCCCCTTAGGAAGAAATGGTCCCCATGGCGTCAAGTTCCCTCGGGAGATGGGGAAAGTTCCCAGTACTGCTCTAGCCTCGTAGAGTTCTAATGAGATCCGATGCATTAACGCTATCTTGTAGGCATGTACATAAGACCACTAGGAAATCATTACATCATGTCTGTAATTCAAAAATGAAGATGGCATTACATTTCATTCCCCATCAAAAGGGTGAATATCACGATTTATCAAAACCATAGGCTTGAAATGTTGATTAAGTGGAAAGGTGGATGGCCACAGAGATCCACCTGGATCACGTACATTCTTAACATGTCTTCCAAAATTTGATCAATTTTTTTTAGTTTGATTGTTAGTCTCTAGGTGATATGCCATATTGAAATCTAGTTGTGTTCCCAATGCTTCCTAAAAAATTATTCAAAACCTTCCCATAAACACTGTGTTGATTAAGGTTGGTTGTCATTGATGTCAACCCTTGAAGAAAGCCCCATAGCACAAAGGCTTGGGTAATAGACCCAATATTGTTTGATGTAAATATGGGGGCATAGGAACC
>JASDQU010101637.1:106643-124570 GCA_032191745.1 Picea mariana
GTTACCTTACGCTCTGATACCAGTTGTTAGAAAAATAGGACCGCAGAGCAATAAAATAAAAAAAATGCAGAAACAAAACACAGAAGACACACGATACAAGAGAGACATACATTTACATGGTTCACCCAGTGTGGGCTACGTCCACAAGAAAAATTGCCAGGTCCTTCCTTTATTGTTATCCAACAAATGAAGGGATACAACCTACAGCAAAACCTGCTGTAACTTCCTCTTCTTTCTCTCACAATCTCCTCTCTTAGAATACAATATTCACCATCATCCATAGCCGTAATACATTTCCCTCATAAAAGAGGGTTGCCTTCTAGGGAAAAAAACCCTAACATAATCTCTACCATTAGATCTGCAACCTTATAATGAATGGTCTAGATTTACAATGAAATTACAATATACTTTTACAAGGCAATTTTTACTTCGGGGGATGCTACCCCCGAACCCCCGCTGGGGGCCTGCTTGCCCCCAGACCCCCCAGCTGGGGGGATAGCCCCCCCGGACCCTGCAGAGGGGGTACCCCCCCTTTGCACTCCCCTGCGTGGAAGAGTGTACATACTTCTGGGGTGTAAATACTTCATGGGGTATAAACACGGCTGAAAGCAAGGACCTCTGAATTAGGAAGATAATCAGGCTCCATAACCAACACTCTAAATTTGGATAAATCAAAATATAGATCATTAAAGTTGAGAGCTGTAAAGTACTATATTGTTGATCAGACCCTGTTTTGGAAGGACCCCAACGGTTTTTTGTTGAGGTGTGTGGATGAAAAGGAAGCTAAACAAATCTATCAAGAATAGTATCACAGTGTCTGCAAAGGCCATCATCATTGGAAGGCTACTGCCTTCAAAATTCTTAGAGTAGGCTATTACTGGCCAGTTCTATTCTTAGATATTTTTTCTTAGGTCAGGGCATATGAACCTTGTCAAAAATTTTCTGGGAAGCAAAAAATTATTTCTCTACCTCTGAAACCAAACATCGCCCATGAACCATTTCAATAGTGGGGATTAGATTTCATCAGAGAGATTAATCCCGCCTCCTTAGGACAACATAAATGGATTCTTACAGCTATGGATTATTTTACGAAGTGGATAGAAGCAATTCTGACTCGAAATACCACAAACAAGGTAATTATGGAATTTCTAGAGGGATATATTTTTTCCAGGTTTGGCTGTCCTAAAAAGCTAGTCACTGATAATGCACAGGCTTTTAAGTCGAATTTCATGATTGAATTCTGCAATAAATATAATATCAAATTGGTTCATTCTACTCCCTACTACCCCCAGGGGAATGGATTGGTTGAATCTTCCAATAAGACACTAATAAGAATTATCAAAAAATTACTGGCAGAAAATAAAAAAGCATGGGATTCCAAGTTAAAGTTTGCTCTCTGGGCTGATCATATCAGCAACAAGAAGGATATTGGGACATCTCCCTTCCAGATGGTATATGGGACAGAAGCTATCCTTCCAACTCAATTGGGCCTGCCAGTCTTAAAGTTTCTGCAAGAAGAACAGGAAGAACCCAATGATGTCCAAAGAAGAATTTTTCAGCTGATTAAAGTTCAGCAGGTCAAAGAAACAGTTAACCAGAAAGCTGTTGCTCATCAAAATAAAATCAAGGCTACATTCGATAAAGGAACTAAGAAAGATATTTTCAATGAAGGGGATTTGGTGTTGATATGGGATGCCGAGAGAGAGAATAAAGAAAAACATGGAAAGTTCGATAATCTATGGTATGGTCCTTTCAGGATGCCCAAGGTAATGAACAATAACACTTTTCTCCTACATAATTTAGACAACACTGAAATTTTTGGGGTCCCAGTGAATGGGAGGTTATTGAAGCACTATTTCATCTAAAGGCTCATTAGGTTAGAGTTAGTACAATAGGTTTTCTTTTCAATAAAGACTCCATATACCCAATGGACTTGTTTTTACAGTTATGCTGAGAATAAAAGACTGATAGTCGCAGGGGAATCAATGAATCAGAGATAAAGGAAAGGCAATGGTCTGCAGTTCTTGGATTTTAGTATAAAAACTCCATCCCAAGAAGGAGCCAATGTTAGTCTCTAATTTTATCTTGGTTAGTGAGAAACCCTTGTCCTAAACCCTCCTTACCCATTCTTCATTTTCTGTTTTCAGTCGATTTCAATTTTTCGATTTTGGTATTTTGTGGTTTGCATTACAGTCTTTGATAATTTATTTAAGTTTGATTTTGAAAACACATTGTTTAAAATTGAGGTGTCTCCTTATATGCCGTTTGAATTTCAAATTTTCAAGTTTTGCTAAGTTGTTAAACGCGCTACGGGAATAAGCCTATTCCCGTAGCGCCAAATAATCATGCCATGATATGCGCCTGCCATCCCGATTTCGTTATGATGACACGAATTGTGGATTGAGAGTTCGCATGCGTCCACGAAAGCTTGGCAATCATTTCCAAATCCAACGGTTTCAGAATCTAATTGTTGTGTACGCACGCATGACTCATTTCAAATCACCTGTTGCTCTATGATCATTATATGTTACCTGTTCGAGTTGGCTTAATTTAGGCTTGCAGTGAGGAATGCAAGTATCCACTCAAAGCAACGGTATACACTAACAATTGTAGGTGGTGAATTTGGAACCCGAGGACGACAATTGCAGAATTGTGTTTGATGGCACCAAAGAGGAGTGGATAGGTTTCCAGAATAGAACCAGAGGATCCTCATATGGCTCAAAGGTTCAAAGATGCTGGGTGGTTTGAGTTTCTCACCACTTTTCAGTGTTACGATGAGCATGTTTCCATGGAGTTCGCTCTAAATTTCGATGGTCATGAGGTCGAAATCAGTAAGATGTTGATGTTAGTGACAGAGAAGACTATCGCAAAGGCTTGCAAGCTCATGGTTGGAGGGGAAATATGGTGGAAGAAAGAGCATGTAGTTACTGAATTTGTAAACCAATTCCTCCTTCCAGATAAGCAGAATCCAGATTGGAGAAGGGGAATACCTCACAGATGGGTTCGACCCGAGTGACACACTGCTATGGTCGTGATTCATAGGTACATCACCTGCGAAGGAAGGTTTTCATTGGTCTATATCTACCATATCATAATACTAATGCACTTAAATGGTGATTACCCTTTAAATCTCCCTTATTTTTTGCTTAAAAGCTTGACAAAAATGTCCAAGAAAGTGCAGTCACTTTCTACCAATGCTAAAAGCAGTCTGTTTCATCAAGTTCTGATTAAAACACTAGTCAAGTCTGCTTTGAACGAATCAAAGAAGCCCTGGAGCTGGCTCATGCAATCCTTAAACCCTATCACTCAGTCCAATAAGCAGAAGAAAGACAGAGGGAAGAAGACCATCACACAGAGCCGAGATATTCCTGATGAAAACCCTGTGAAATATGAGTCTTTTGATATCAAGATGACTAGGAGGAGCAGAAGTAAAAGACCTAGATGGGAGCCCGAAATTGAAACGTTTCCTGAGGAAGATGTTAAAGGGGAAATAGATTCAGATAATGATCTTGTTGCTCAAACTACAGTCAAGCTTGAAATGCCATCAACCAACAAAAGAAGTGCTGCAACCAAAGGGAAAAAGGTTAAAGGTGTGTGTGTGTCACAGAAACCTTGAAGAAATTCAACTAGGGTTACCAACAAGTATAGGCTGAAGTCAAAGGAAATGTTCAATCTGTCAATCAAAGAAGAAAACACCATAATCATAGAAGATGATTCTGAGAATGATGAAGCAAGTACCAGGAAAAGGGAAAAAAGGACACCATTGCCCAAGAAATCTGTCAGCAAAGGAAAAAGAATACTTACACCACCTACAGGCCCTACAACGAGAGCTTCAACTAGATTAGCAAAATCTAAAGGGATGGCTAAAGGCATCAGTGAATCCCCTGAGGATAAACAAGATTACTTGGAAGACTCAGATCACTTACCAGATGTACTTGGAGCTTTAGATTCATCAAGTTCCGAGGAAGAACATAGCTCAGAATTAGTCTCAAAGTACCAGGTTAAAGCCAAGGAACCTAATGTTTCCTTAAACCTGAATGAAACTGCACCTTCTGAAGAATGCTCAAGATTTAGAGTTAAAATTAGAACTGATAAGGAAAAGATCAAGGAATTTCAGAAAATAATAAGACAATTAAAGAAGGAGAAGGCACAGATAGAACAGTGGAATGCTCGCCAGCAAGAAAGGATTCAAGGTCTTAAAAAGAAGAAGAAATAGAAAAGGGAATTGCTTAAAGAACTCAGGGAGATTAATTTTAGACTCTACTGGCACAATGTTGTGCTAACTACAAAGCTCAAGCAAAAAAATGCCAAAGCCACTACTGCGATTATATCCTAAAGGTAACATGTAGATTTGTTACAATCATGTTTAAATGTTTTCCAGGAAATATGGCAAAGCCTACTCGTTTTGGTTAGTGAAATGCTAAGACTTCGATCTGTTTTACATAATCAAACAAAATTCCTATTTTGTAGAGTCAAATGTAATGCTGGCAATATTTGCTATATCAAGTTGTTGAGATGTGATCTATTTTGGGGTTGTAGAAGCTTTTTTTTGGGGGGGTGAAATACCTTAGGAGTTAGATACTTTTTGATTTTATTCATTAAAGGCTATACTAGATTATAGGATCTGGAAGTTTTATATATAGTTTAAATAGACAGAAGAAAGACCATGTTCTGGTCGAAAAATTGGAGATCCAGAGAACCTTTTTGTGGAACTCATTGTAAAAGGCATTTATGTTCAATTGACACTTAATAGCAAAGGCATCTGGATGGTTAGACCTTCTTTTTTCTACTCTGTTATTTCTTTATTCATGCTTGAATTCATTATTCAGATTGCAATGCATTTTGATTCTTGACTGTTAATTTATACAGTGAAAATTTTGCTGTAGAGATAATTTTCAAGTTATGATTTCAAGATGATAGTCTTGTTTCTTTATGATATATTGAGACGAGAACTCTTGTGAAGTTGACAAATTGAAGACTTCATCTTCCTTTTTCTTAAATTGGTTTAGTCCATCTATGTGTCTACCTATTATTCAGCCAGTGGGATATGCTATGTTTTGATCTTGATTTTCATGTCATGTTGTAATCTTGACCCAGTTTTCAACCACCCTACAAAAACCAAATCATAAAACCTTAAAAATACTTTGCAATAAACAAATGATGTCCTAGCTTGCCCTCTCACAGTCAAGTGAAACTTTAGGGACTAACAGTTATAATGTGTACAACAAAGTAGTGATTCCAATTGCCTATGGATCATTTACAAACTACAATTACATAAGGAAAAACTGCCTACAAGAACTATCACTCCAACCCCTGAAAC
Organism: Picea mariana; assembly: GCA_032191745.1. Lineage (NCBI taxonomy): Eukaryota > Viridiplantae > Streptophyta > Pinopsida > Pinales > Pinaceae > Picea > Picea mariana. Next base: position 111,964 of record JASDQU010101637.1, read on the forward strand.
AACCACATGCTTGCCTCTTATAGGTCCTATCTTCTTCCTCTTCTTTCTCAACCAATGCACTTCACCCTACTATACCAACCCTCAACTTAGAACAAACCATAGACCTCTTTTACACTAGTGTTAATGCCAAATGTCTCTTCTCTCCTTAAAACCTTTGAGGCATCCTCCTTTTATATGAGACTCGCCTTGCACTTGCAAGCCCTTCACTCTAAGGTGGACCCAAGTGCCATCCGTAAACGTTTCTTCCTTCGCTGCCTTTTCCACCAACCATCCATGACCAAAAGGTGTGCCCAAATGTGTACCCAACTATGCCCAAGGCATCCATCAAGTGCTCCCAAGTGTGCCCAACAATGTGCTCAAGTGTTCCCAAGTGCTTCCAAGTGCACCCAAGTGTGCCCAAAGGTAACTCCAATGACTAAGGGAAGTTCAATCCTTTGGGTCCACATGTCTAGCTCGTGTGCCCAAGGCGTCCGAACTTGTATAAAGGTAACATGGAATGGTGTGTCACTCCATCCACTGATTAGGCAAGAAACGTATGGAATTGCAACCTTCTACAACAACCCTCTGCACCCACCTAGGCTTGTCTAAGTGTTGTGAGCTTCTACTTCTTGAATTATTGGATATTGTCTTCATATTGCCACAATGTCTCCTTCCTTTCCCAACCATTCTCCTCTTCGGGTCTATATTTCCAATTGACAAAGTGATTATGCCTTCAATTCTTACCGAAGGGGATGGTCCTATGTGCAATTATCTTCTCCACTTCCATCTCTAGCCTACCTATAATCAATGTGAGTGCTATGGATGGTGTGATTCTGCTAGGACCAAGTTCATCAATCCTAAAAGGATTCAATTGAATGACATGGGAAATCAAATGGTGAGATCTCATGTGGTTTGAAAACTCCAATTTGTAAGTGACATTGTCAATCTTCTCAAGTACCTTGAACAATCTTTCAAATCATTGCAACAAAGCACTAGACATGCCACTTGATGGATGGAATTTTTCTCTACCTAACTTAAGTAATACCAATTCACCAACTTGAAACTTTTCCTCCCTTATATCATGATCTACCCAACACTTCATCCTTTCCATTGCATTCGTCAACTAAACATGAGCCATCTCCAATCTATCTTGACATCCCTTCATGAACCCCCAAGGGATGATGGGTTGCACCTATAGCATTTTTGTAGAACTGTGTGTGATGTCTATGATTGTTGTTCACTTTTTTCAACTCAAATGCACTGTAGGCCATTGTGTAACTCTTTTGCATGTTGAATTTTGAATTGCATTGCATCCAACAACTTTGGTTGATTTGATTTGTTTGCATGAACAAAATGCCTTAGGTAATCCTCCAAAAGGCCATTGATACATTTTTTCCCCATTAGTCCATCGATAATAACTTGAACTCATTAGTATATTGGTTCCAACAAGCCTAAAAAACTATGTCCAAAACTACCACATGAACCTTGTTTCCATCATTCTTGATGGGAGACCCCAATACTTAACAACATTCTTAAAATACAATTTTACAACATTCCTTAAAAACAACTTTGCCACTACTTCTTCTGCTAACTCTAAATTTTAGGAACTTCTTCATTTACATCTCCATAAGCTATCTAAATACTCTAAGAACTTTCCAATTTGGTAATTGCAGTACTCAATTCAACATTTGCATGCTTCGAACACTATTTTCTGCAATTATTCTCATAGAGAAATTTCGTCAAACACATGTTACAAAAACTGCAATTTCTTCATATACAACTGACTTCTTGCTCATATATCCCTGGTGCTATAACCAATAGCTATGATATAATTATTTAATGTACCCAATACCCTTTGTGCACTTTGAGGATATGAGGTACTCTTTTAACCACCCAAATTCACACCAATTTGCTATGGAACGAAACTCGTTCTTATGTTATTAACTAGTTACCATATGCAAGCATGATAGTACCGATGTATGCAATATAATGAAATCATTCTATTATCCATGAGACCATAATTATAAATCCATGATAATACATGCAATCTGAACTGAACAAACTAGAAATCAATTCAAACCATGACATAAACCATATTAATACATCAATAATTCAACACAATTCATAGGCACATTCATGGACACTTGCCTATATAGAATTGTCCACCAATTGGATGTAGAAGAGGGATGTTCCACCCAACCATAGGATCCATGTTTCTTCAGTTCTCTTTGCAACAGAGGCCATCTCGCAGCTGAGGTTATGAATCCACAAGGGTGAAATCTTCTTATGGCTAGCTCTAATTTCTCTTCTCATAACCTAATTCCCAGGTTCAAAGTGAATATTTACATCTACATAAATCCCAATACAAAACCCTTTTGCATATTGGCCTGCACAACCCAAGGAATGGGATCCCCTTATTTGCTTAGTAGTCCCTTAAGTTATCCCACTTCCCACTAGGGCTCCAACATAAGCTGGCCAAGAAATATCACTACTGGGATTCCAACGAATTATTAGTGGTAGAGAATTTCCTCAATGAAAGTTATCATCATTCTATACAGCCTCAATTCTCACTTAATTTATGGCTATATCTTACCATAATTCATTTACAACATGCTCATGGGATTTCATTCGAGGAAAATTCTCTCGATTTCCGAAAACGAAGGATAGTTCATAAGGTAATTTGAACTCTTGATAGTTCGGGCTCTTTGCTAATTTGAATGGCACCCAACCTTCAAACTCTCTTCCAATTCCTCCCCCCCAAATAATAGTTTTCTTTCATGGGAAAAATGGTAAATCTTAAGTTGCATGACATGAATGGGTCACTTATCCTTATGGAGGCCCACATACCTCCTTTATGTGCTAACCGCCCCACCAAGAATTAATTAAATGAAAATAAACTAATAATCAAGGGACATAATTAAGGTTACAAACACTTTAGATTAAATCACTTACTAAGGTATTTTTCCTTAGTCTACTTAAGCCCCCTTTCCTTTCCCCTTTTATGGAGTCATATCCCCCATTATTTTGTCCTTATCTTTTGTAGTTGGTGATGTATTTTATTGACATTCAATGTTCGATTACAATTTACATTTTCCAACCTATAGCCATTCATCATGTACATACACAGTATTGAATCAGGGATCAAAACTGGGGTATTATAGGAAATCATCAATATCAAGAGTAAAATAAATAAGGGGGTCGTTCCTTGAAGTCTATTGGTTTTGGGAGCAGTCCTAGGTCCATTGTAGGTGGTAGAACCATAGTTGATATGCATTCTGCCTCCAGGGAATATATAACTTCAAGGCCTTCTAAATATTTCCCATATCTTATGGGACCCTAATATTGTCTAACATGTGCATGTTGACACTAATGCTTTACCATATCATTTGAGATGTTGTTGGGGGCATGCAATGGAATTTTCTTAACAAGCTCAAAATATCAACTTCCAAGATCTAATTGAGAATATATGCATGGAAAATTCTTCAAGGGACGAGTTTCAACATTGTTCCTTTGATTTTTGTGCTTGAAGTTCATGGTTTGTTAAATTCACTTCTCTCATCATCGATGCATTCACAAGTCTTATATCAAGAGTTTTAACAACGTTTTGGGAATTAATAGGTCATTCCCTTTTAAGGCTTCAAGGTAACTTCTAGTTTAGAAAAAATCCCCTATTTCTTAGAACTCTTAAAGGAACAAAAAACCAACATCCATATTGTACACATCCAATTATAACCAATTCTCTACCTTTTCTTCCTTTTGAAGAACCTCCTCCTGAAGGACTCCCTCCCAATTAGCAAGAACCATTTTCTCTACTCTAATAATTTCCAAGTTTTTTGGATATGATCCACAATTATTTGGGTCATTGTTTGCATTACATAATGATAAATAATACTTCACTATGGCGTATTTGGTAACAAGTAGAGAAGTTTACTTAGGGGGGAATGTGGTCGATTTTTTTGGCATTTCCTAATAGGGAAGTTGAAATTGAAAGTTTTTCTAGGGAACCCACTTGCCTTTTCAAAAGAGTAAACTAATTTTCTAGGTAGTTACGAAGATGATTATATGGGTTATCTTGGGGTGGCTACTCTAAAGTAGAAGTAGGTTTATAAATTGATAAATGTACATGGGTGTTGATCTACATTCGTTTATCAATGTTAGTGTATATAGATTCATCATTTTTATTTTTCTTTCTCCTCTCGTGTTTCCTGTATATTCTATACTTAACCTTTTTTCCCTTTGAAATGCGGGTTGTGGATAGGGCTACTATAAAGTCTGTAGGTCTGCAAACGCGTAGACCCACAGGTTTATACTTAGTTTATTTTATTTAATGATTCTGACACTTAGCCATTTTTCGTTACTGTGGGAGCTTTGTTGTGAGAGACAAATCCACTCCTCATCTTGCAAATACCCATGTCCCGCAATTCGCAAACCATAAGACCAATACAATCTTTCAGATCAACAAAGGGGATTGAAATGAAATTTACTCTTTCTTTTGTCCTCAAATTTTGAGGTGGATTCTTAAATCAAGGTCAAYGAAGACATGTGATATTCTACCTYCAWAAGAATTACACTAGGGTTGGCTTCAATKTCCTTYACCCAATCTTCCATTCTGAYASTAGGGTTGGCTCCAATTTCCTTCACCCATTCTTCCATMTCTTGTACAAAGTCTATGGTATCCTGAAGACTCCTAACATACCAACATGCTTATGCCAATGGGGGTGTCCTCGAAGATAGTTACCCCTATACTATCATAATGATTGCTTGATTGGGAGGTGAATAAGCAAGCTAACTCAACCTTACCCTCCTCTCTATGTGATGCATCATGCACACACATGTGCATGAATAATAAACATGATAATAAAAAGTCAATACTTTGTATTTAACATCTTGAAATAGTCTCTAATATCCTATAACTTTAAAATCTCCTTATTATACAAAAAACTTATTATTTATTTTTCCATATGTAATTGAGTTAATCATATTTAATGTAATAATAAACCAAATTTATCGATAAACAAAACAACCTTATCAAAAATACCTTTATTCATAATTTTTAAATTTTATAAATAAAAAATTTAATTGAAATAAAAATCAAGCATACAACTTCCCCTTAAAAACCTACTTAATCAAAAACCTTTTCTAATTATTCTGATTATTGATTTTAAATTTATTAAATACTAAATTAAATAGATGATCCTTACAAACCTACTTAATCAAAAACCTTTTCTAATTATGCTTATTATTGATTTTAAATTTATTAAATACTAAATTAAATAGATGATCCAAAAGACATACCTAAAACATTTTTGAAATCCTCTCCTATGGTGCTAATTTATGTATGATAAGTTGATTGGTTGAGTGTTACTCCATTGTGAGGTCATGATCATTGTCATTTCAAGATTCACCTCTCTCACTGCATAGTTGTTAATAAAGCAAAGTTTGATCATCATCTTAGTGGGCTCTGCCATGGAATAGGTGATCTTCTAACCTCCTTATCCCTTTAAGCATAACACCCCATGTCTCTATTTTATATTTTATTAAGGTCAAACATTATGCCATTATTTTGTAGATTTTCTGCTATCAAAATTTAAGGACTTAACGATTTGGGCATTTAAACTTGAAATTTTGTGAGAAATTTGTTCTCTATAAAATATTTAAATTTCATTAAAAACTCAATATTTTCTCATGAAATTTTGTGAAAAAGGTAGAAAAAATTGTAAGGAGTTAACGATTTGGGCATTTAAAATTGAAATTTTGTGAAAAGGTAGAGAAATTTGTTCTCTATAAAATATCTAAATTTCATTAAAAACTCATTATTTTCTCATGAAATTTTGTGAAAAGGTAGAAAAATTTGTCAATTTATGTTGAGATATAAACTAGAACCTTGTCACTGATAAATTGTAACTTTTTCAGTGCAGTTAGGGACTAATTTAGCTTAAAAGCTTTGGCACAAATGTGAATCATCATTGCACTATATACAGTCATCATTCAATGTAATTCCGTGGATTCTGAATTACACGTGGCACCACCAAGGGCCTTAGATGACGACGACAAGTCATGTGAGTGGGGTGCGCTTGGAGCCCACCTTATGATCATAGTTGATGTATTTGCCAACATTTTGGAGAATAGTTAAAGTATGTCGTCGCCCCTTTGTGCCAACTTTAGTAATGGCCCCGTTTTGTACTTTGATCCAAATGATATGAGTTTTCCATGGGGTCGTTGTGCATAGAGTAACATTTGGCCAAAAGTGAAGGTGATGCTCTTTTCACTATACTTGAAAGGCTTTGTTTTATGCATAGACTAACATGTGGCCAAAAGTGAAGGTGATGCTCTTTTCACTATACTTAAAAGGCTTTGTTGTTGTGATGGGAAAGAGGTTGATTTGATGGGTCCATTTCAACCATCACCAAGCAACATTTGATTTTATAAAAAAATCATAATATAACATCATTTAACATTTGATTTTATAAAATTTAAAAAATATATATTTAATTTATTATATTATGAAGAAGAGAATAATGTAATGTTATAATAGTCTCCGTGGTGTAGAGTAGTCAGTGAAGAAGTTCGTTGTTAAAGTACTATGTAAGTTAAGTTACTTGTTCAAAATTTCTGGGGACACCTTAAACCAGTCATGTTAAGAGCTGGTGCGGTCCAAGCTGGGTGCGATCCTCGAGTGATTTTGATGGCTTAGATGCCCCTAGGTCGTGCCATCTTAGTCATAGGCCAATCCCACAAGTCAGGGATATTTAGCTAACAAAAAAATGTAATGTTATAATAATAATAATACTGATCTATTTTTAAGGTCACGACCAAGCTAGACACCAAATTGACATATGAAAGCCCCTTGTTTGTGGGACAAAGGACCCCCTCCACGTAGAGATTTGACTGCTAAAGTTTACAAAGTTATACATACCATACACCCCTCTAGATTTGAATCTGTGACCGCCAAGGAGGAAACACATGCTCTTAACCATTAGACCCACATACTCTTAATCATTACTTATAATCTATTTTATAATCAGATGCTTTCCACCATATCTCTATATGTATATTTGATTAACCCTAAATTTTAAAGTTGTTAGGGGAAGGGAGTTACCTTGGTCAACAACAAACATAAAAGCATTTGTTTTAATAAAGTAAATTAATAAATAGATAATGAATTTTTTTTCCATAAATGTAATAAAGATGTAATAAATATTTTGTTAGAAATCATAGTTTTTTTTAATGATTGACATAAACTTTGTTTATAGAAATTTGTTTGAAATAGTCAAATTGACATATTTTAAGGCGGTTCAAATTGTTAAAATTTAAAAATGAGATAAAATTTTGTTTTATTAAAAAAATATTATTTAAAAATTGAATTTGTTCTCATTATCTAGTATGGCGTAATATTTATGACTTTTTTCTTGAATCTCTAATTTATTTAAAAGTATTGTTTATGATTTTTGGATCTAAATTATGTAAGGAGTTTTGAAATGTCCAACATTTTAAGTGGACACTCCACCCATTATCAATAATACCATTTTATATTTTAACCAATTTTCTATTGTTTTTATAGGTTCACTATGTATAAATTAAAATGTAAACCAAAAAATAAAAAAAACAAGGAAAATAATGCTATTTTGATATTGTGATCATGTAGAAAAGGTTCACTTAATGGCCCTACATTGCACATGCAAATTTCTGCATTTTAAATAGAATATAAGGGACCTATACCATCCATTAGTTTACTTTGAATTGCTTCCCTAAGTAAGTTGTAGAAGGCCCAGTCAAATTGTCCATTAGTGTCCCCTATCCATGTGGGAGGCAAGGAAAGTATCATATCAAATCACCCTTTAATTAATGTACAACATCAAACAAAATTGATACTACATATTGGTTGAAAAACATATAGATGTTCAATCTTCTTAGCACCATTCAACCAATAAGAATAATGGATGTTTGAAAAAAGCGACGATTAGACCACCATGTCCAGAGCATGCATTTTACGCTTTTGCTCTTTCTAGAGTATTCTCTTCATCCACTGTGATTGGAAGTGCCATGTTTGGTTCATAGAAATGTGTGCATATTTCCAATTTAGATTTAAAAACGAACTATACTCCTAAAACATGTGTTCACTATATTGTATGGACTTTTAATGCATGCCTTTTAAGGCAAGGCACCAATAAAGCAAAGTTCTGAAGTGGATTTTGCTCTTTCTTTAAAGGGGCTCTTCCTTCATTTTGACACTAGGAGTGAATGAATTGTCATATTTTTTATTCTATATGCATAAATTAAGTGTTAATTTTTTATATTAAAAGATTAGATAGATTTTTAGAATCCACATTGATAAATATTTCCATGTTTTAGGACCTAATTCATAAGCATGTTGAGAATTTTTAATTCCCATCACTTTAACCATAAAAATCCATTTCAAGAAACTTCTCCAAACTATTAACTATTCTAATTAGATTAATGAAACATAATAATAAAAATCCATTTCGACAAACTTCTCCAAACTATTAACTATTCCAATTAGATTAATGAAACATTTCATAATCCTTCCACCCCAAAATACAAGTTTTCAATGTCTAGAGGTCTATTGATTAGTCGTTCCCAATGAATAAGTTATGATTCCCTTAACATGCATATGCAGTTTTAGGAGCTTGAAATACTTGTAATTTCTTCTTTTAGTATGGCCAAATTTTAGAAGCCATTGTTGAATTTATGTGTCATTAAATGTATTGGGAGTTTTCCTATATTCTAATACATTGATCATTTCTTGCATAATTGCCACTTTTCCTTTAATTTTTGTATAGAATCAAAGGTGATAGACTTCTGCAACATGTTTTATAGGAGTATTTTTTTTGTTATTGGGGATGTCTTCCTCTGCTTTGCTTTCCTCTAGTTTGTGCCTCCGATGGTGACCACAATGGGAGGACTCAGTTATGTTTTCACTTAGAGAAACCGACCACAAAAGTTTATCATCCAAATCCCACTCACCAATGAGGACTATAGAGTCTAGTGCCCACTTGCCAGCTAAGTTATGATTCCATTAACTTGGCCATGCAATTTTAGGAGCTTGAAATATTTGTAATTTCTTCTTTTAGTATGGCTCAATTTTAGAAGCCATTGTTGAATTTATATGTCATTAAATGTATAGGTAGTTTTCCTATGTTCTAGTACCTTGACCCTTTCTTCAATAGTTGTCACTTTCCCTCTAACATCTGTAGAGAATCAAAGGTGATAGACTTCTGCAACATGTTTCATAGGAGTCTTTTTTTCATATTGGGGATGTCTTCCTATGCTTTTCTTTCTTCTAGCTTGTGCTTGCGATGGTGACCACAATGGGATGACTCAACCATGTTTTCACTTAGAGAAACCGACCACAAAAGTTTATCATCCAAATCCCACTCACCAATGAGGACTATATAGTCCAGTGCCCACCTGCATTGTTAAGACACTCTGTAAGTGAAGTCCAGTTCAAAACCTCTGGGGACACCTCAAATCCATTCATGTTAAGGGTTGGTGCAGCACAGGCTAGGTGTGATCGACGACTTAGATGCCCTTGGGTCGTGGCATCTCAACCACATGCCAATCCCTCAAGTCAGGGATATTTAGCTAACAAAAAAAATGTAATGTAATAATAATAATAATAATAATAATAATAATAATAATAATCTATTTTTAAGGTCACGACCAAGCTAGGCACCAAATTGGCATATGAAACCCCCTTGTTTGTGGGACAAGGGAGCCCCTCCATCCAGAGATTTGACTGCTAAATTTTACAGAGTTATACATACCCTACCCCCCTTTGGATTTGAACCCGTGACCTCCAAGAAGGAAACACATGCTATTAAGCATTAGACCCACATGCTCTTAATCATTACTTATAGTCTATTTTATAATAAGATGTTTTCCACCATATCTCTATATGTATATTTGATTAACCTTGAGTCTTAAAGTTGTTACGGGAAGGGAGTTACCTTGGTCAACAACAAACATAAAAGCATTTGTTTTAATAAAGTAAATTAATAAATAGACAATGAATTTTTTATAGAAAATTTGTTTATAGAAACTTTGTTTATAGAAATTTGTTCGAAATAGTCAAATTGACATATTTTAAGGCGATTCAAATTGTTAAAATTTAAAAATGAGATAAAATATTATTTTATTAAAAAAATATTATTTTAAAATTGTATTTGTTCTCACCATCTAGTGTAGGGGTAATATTTATGACTTTTTCCTTGAGTCCCTAATTTATTTAGTGATGTTGTTTATGATTTTTGGATCTAAATTGTGTAAGGAGTTTTGAAATGTTCAACATTTTGAGTGGACACTCCACCCATCATCAATGATGTCATTTTGTATTTTGACCAATTTCCTATTATTTTCTATGGATTCATTATGTATAAATTAACATGTAAACCAAAAAAAAGAAAAAGCAAACCAAAAACATGAAAAGTGATGCTATTTCGTAGTTTGCTGATGTAAAAGAGGTTGTAAAAGAGGTTGACTATGATGGCCCACATTGCACATGCATTTCTACATTTTAGATAGGATATGAGGGACCTATACCATCCATTAATTTACTTTGAATACATACAAATTCTGAATTGTTTCCCTAAGTACGTTGTAGAAGGCCCAACCGAATTGTCCATTAGTGTCCCCAATCCATGTGGGAGGGAAGGAAAGTATCATATCAAATCACCCTTTAATTAAGGTACAACATCAAACACAATTCATACTACATATTGGTTGAAAAACGCATAGATGTTCAATCTTCTTAGCACCATTCAACCAATAAGAATAATGGATATTTGAAAAAAGCAACGATTAGACCACCATGTCGAGAGCATGCATTTTACCCTTTTTTTCCTCTTTCCAGAGTATTCTCTTCATCCAATGTGATTGGAAGTGCCATGTTTGGCTCATAGAAATGTGTTCATATTTCCAATTTAGATTTAAAAATGAACTATACTCCTAAAGCATGCGTTCACTCTATTGTATGGACTTTTAATGCATGCCTTTTTAAGGCAAGCCACCAATAAAGCAAAGTTCTGAAGTGGATTTTGCTTTTTCTTTAAAGGGCTCTTCCTTCATTTTGACACTATTGGAGTGAATGAATTGTCATTTTTTTATTCTATATGCATAAAGTAAGTGTTAAATTTTTATATTAAATAAATTTTTAGAATCCATATTGATAAATATTTCCATGTTTTAGGACCTACGTCATAAGCATAAGCATGATAATTTCTAATTCCCATCACTTTAATCATAAAAATCCATTTCTACAAACTTCTTCAACCTATTAACTACTCAAACTTCTTCAAACTATTAACTACTCCAACTGATTAATAAAAGATTCCATAAGCCTTCCACCCCAAATAGAAGTTCAAACTATTAACTACCCCAACTAGATTAATGAAAGATTCCATAAGCCTTCCACCCCCAAATAGAAGTTTTCAATGTCTAGGGGTATGTTGATTAGTCGTTTCCAATTGATAAGTTATGATTCCCTTAACTTGCCCATGCAATTTTAGGAGTTTGAAATAGTTGTAATTTCTTCTTTTAGTATGGCTCAATTTTAAAAGCCATTGTTGAATTTACGTGTCATTAATTGTATTGAGAGTTTTCCTATGTTCTGGTACTTTGACCCTTTCTTCAATGGTTGTCACTTTCCCTCTAATCTTTGTAGAGAATTAAAGGTGATAGAATTCTGCAACATGTTTCATAGGAGTATTTTTTTCTTATTGGGGATGTCTTCCTCTGCTTTGCTTTCCTCTAGTTTGTGCATGTGATGGTGACCACAATGGGAGGACTCAACCATATTTTAACTTAGAGAAACCGACCACAAAATTTTATCATCCAAATCCCACTCACCAATGAGGACTATAAAGTCCAGTGCCCACCTGCTAGAAGCATGGAATGCGTGAACCCTCTTGAACCTACATTGAACCTTTGTAACCTCCATGTCTTCCATCATTGCAGAGGTTGTCACCTTCATAAATGAGCATGGGTATGTTAATTGCATTGTGTGGGAGAGGACCTTGCTATTATAATGGCATCCTTTCCCTTTCTACTTACGACTTTTGTTCATCTAATACAAATGTCCTTTCGGCCAATGCATCGAGGAAGTACTTACCAATCAAGCTTGATATTCGATAATAAATTCCTCTAAAAAAAAATAAAGTATTCTATATAGATCAAATAAACTACTTCATTAAAATAAAAAAATAAAAAAATGTAATTGAGACTCTCCACAATCATAACTTAAAATCAACTATTAATAAATATATTTTTAATATTAATTATCATATTTATTTTTAAACAAATTTTTAATATTAAATATTATATTTGTTTATTGAAATCAAAGTCTTGACCAAAACACAATATTATTCTTTCAAACTCATTAACAAGGCCATACATATCCAAAAACAACTATGTTGTTTCAAACTTTCAAACTAAGTTAATCATGACAATCTATTATATTATCGCTCTTAAATATTTGACAACTTCACCAACTCTTGATATGGCTGGATTTAAGATGTCCCCAGAAATTTCGAACTGGTAGTGACTTTCACTTACAAGTGCCTTAACAAGACACTCCCTCGTTGACTGCTATAGACCTCAGGGACTAATTATC
>JASDQU010101637.1:125524-159517 GCA_032191745.1 Picea mariana
CATAATTAAAATGACCTCGTATAATTTTTAGGAATATCTAAAACAATATTAACCCTTTTTTTTTAATAATATCTAAAACAGTATTAACAAAAAAAAATTAATATTAAATTGTCCAAAAACAACATACCACATATCTATATAAATGTTAAAGTTATTTAATACAGTAATATCCAAAAACAACGTACCATATAACTATAAAGATTTTAAAATAATATATATTATTTTAATAAATCATATAAATTTTAGGTGGTTATTCTTGTTTAAAATTTTTATTATAAGAAGGTTGTCCACGAAAGCAAGTAAATATTTAAAGGTCATAGTTCTTTCCACCTGTATTAAAATGTAAAAGTTGAAGTGAAGCTGGCGGCCAAAATATAGTATATTAAACATAGTATATATGGGATCGTCAAGGCTTTTTATATTGTTCGCAAAAAGCTCGTAGGGGTGTAGATTGATTGACAAGTGCCGTGTAAATGGAAGGAAATATGTAAAAAGAGGTCTCAAGGTCGATTATCACCCCGATTTACTTGGAGGGCGTGCTTCCGAGCTGTGTGTTCCTCCCTAGGAGTTATAAGGCGACCCCGTGTCACGGGAGTACGATACTGCCGTTATTAACGATTCCCCTGTAAAAAAAAATTATGATATTAGAATGGTATTGTTATTTTTTAAATTAATTATCAAAACAAATATTAATATACAATTCCAATATTCCAATATTGAATTTCAAATATAATTTTAAAATTAATTAATTATAAAAAATATATATCATAAAAATAAAATATATTAAAAAATAAAAAACCATGTAAAGAGTAGTAAATGAATAATAGATAATTGAGTGTAAAATATTATCATCATATTTACTTAATTATAAATAAAATTTGTAATTTTAATATTATAATAATATTCATATAATTGAGTAATTTGTAAACAAATTCTTTTAAATAATAATTCTGGTTTATCATAGTAATCAAATAAAAATGGATATTCTATACACCCTCTCATAAAATAAATTTCATCCCGAAATTAAAAACAAATAAGGAAATTGTTGACACATCTTCAATGCATCCTTCCAAGTATTAGAATTGGGACAATAACTATCCCACTAGATCTTTACTTGATCTACTAAATGACATCAAAGTTATTGAGTGTGCTAGTCCAAAATGTGGATCGATTTGGCCATCAAGGCCCCTTCATTCAATACCAGCTAATAGCTTAAATCAATAACATGTAAACGATAAAAAATATAATGAAGTAAAACTGAAATATATAAAACATCACGCATATGTTCTAAAGATGCAGTAATGCTAGTCGATATGCAACATGTTCCTTTTTCTCTAAAATCTCAAAAGGTCCAACATATCACAATGATAACTTTTCTCCCTTCCCAAAGTTAATAGAATTCTTTTGCGGCCTTACTGACAAAAATACTTTATCCCTGATCTGATAACTTCGATCAATCCTATGTGTATCTACATAACTTTTCTATCTGTCTTGTGCTAGTTCTTTTAATGTGCCTTTAATTATTTTCATATGCTCCATTTCTTGAATTACTTTTGGTGCCACCAGAACCCTATCCTCTAGTCTATCCCAACTAATAGGTGTTCTACACAGTCTTCCATACAGGAACTCAAATGGTGCCATGTTTATAGAACTTTGATAATTGTTATTATAAACAAATTCGACAAGTGGTAGAAATTCCTCTGATCGCTTTTGTTGATCCATAACGTAACGATCCAGATTATTCTGAGAATGAAACAAGACAAAAAAATATAGTATAGAACACATAAATATAGTGAAACCCAACTTCTATTAATAAATAAGGTACTTCACCTCAATTATATATGAGAGAGTGGGATGAGAACAATTCCCACGGTGCATGTTGGATAAATTGGTCTAAGTTTATAAAATTCCATAGGAATGTAAAACATAGGACTTTCTGGGCAGCCACCCATCCCAATACTACTCTAGGCCAAGCACACTTCACTACGGAGTTCTAATGAGATCCGATGCATTAACGCTATGTTGTAAGCATGTACATAAGACCACTAGGAAATCATTACATGATGTCTATAACTAAAAAATGAAGATGACAGTACATTGCATTCCCCATCAAAAGGGTGAACATCATGGTTTATCAAAACCATAGGCTCTAAATGTTGATTCAGTGAAGGTGGATGACCAACAAGATCCACCTAGATCATTCCTCCCCCCTTAGGAAGCAATGGTCCCCATGGCATCAAGTTCCCTCGAGAGATGGGGAAAGTTCCCAGTACTACTCTAGCCTCGCGGAGTTCTAATGAGATCCGATGCATTAACGCTATCTTGTAGGCATGTACATAAGACCATTAGGAAATCATTACATCATGTCTGTAATTAAAAAATGAAGATGACATTACATTTCCTTCCCCATCAAAAGGGTGAATATCATGATTTATCAAAACCACAGGCTCGAAATGTTGATTTAGTAGAAAAGGTGGATGGCCACAGAGATCCACCTGGATCACGTACATTCTTAACATGTCTTCCAAAATTTGATCAATTTTTTTTAGTTTGATCGTTAGTCTCTAGGTGACATGCCATATTGAAATTTAGTTGTGTTCCCAGTGCTTCCTGAAAAATTATTCAAAACCTTCCCATAAACACTGCTCCTCTATCTGAAATGATCTTTTTAGAAAATACCATGCACCTCACTATTTCATTAATACATACCCTTGCAATTTCTAGAGCTTGGTATGTAGTCTTTAATGGAATAACGTGTTCACTTTTGGTTAGAGTGTCTACTACAACAAATATTGAGTCATGTCTACTTGATGTCATCAGTAATCTGACTATAAAATCCATCAAAATCACCTCCCATTTCGATTCTAGTATCACATGTGGTTGTAACAATCTTGATGCATGTAAATGTTCAACTTTTACTTGCTAACATTCAATATATCTTGCTACAAAATAAATTATGTCTTTCTTCATTTCTTTCCAAGGGAATAATGGTTTCAAGTCTGCATTCATCTTTTTGACTCTTGCATGAGCCATATCCGAAAGACTAGATTACGTATTTTTTCATTTGGTGGTATGTATATTCTTCCATAAAATTGTAATAAACCATCGTCGTCCAAATCATATCCTTCAAACTTTGGAATTCACATTACTTCACTATCAAGCTCTGATTTAACTTCCTTATACCATTCATCTTCTAATTGTAATTTTAAAATCTCTCTCAAATTTGTCTTTAATGGTATAACTAAGAAAACACGCAGTTTGTGACTTAAGACATCCACAACTCTATTTATTGTTCCCTTAATGTATGTTATCTCAAAATCATATTCTCTTAATAACTTTGACCATATTTTCTGTCTAGTCTTTAAGTTACCTTGAGTAAAAATATGTTACAATCCATGATGATCTGTCTTTAACTCAAAATTTCTTCGAACTAAATAGTGCCTCCAAATTCTCAATATATTCATTATCACTGTAAGTTCCAAATCATGCATCACATCATTTTCCTCACAAGGTAAGAGTTTCCTTGAAGTGTAGGCTATTGCCCTACTTCCTGCATAAGCACACACCCAATCCTTCTTTTGATGCATTTGTGCATACTAAAAAGTCTCAATCCATATTGAGTACCTTCAAAATAGGAGTCGTCGTTAACATTACTTTTAATTTATGAAATGCTTATTCTCATTTTTCCATCCATAATAATTTAATATTTTTGTTTTGCAATTATGTTATAGGGTTTGAAATCTTTGAGAAACCTTCCACAAATCTTCGATAATAACTTTCCAATCCCATCAAATTGTGTACTTCATGCATGTTTGTAGGTGTTGGCCATTCCATGATTGCCTCAATATTTTTTGGATCAATTGCAATTCCTTCGCCTAAGATAATATGTCCTAAATAATGAATATTAGATTCATAGAATGAACATTTATATAACTTTCCATATAACTTGTTTTCTTTGAGACATTGTAAAACTTGTTATAAGTGTTCATCATTCTCTTCTGGTGTACATGGATATATCAAAATATCATGTATAAATACTTGCACAAACCTATCCAAATATTCTTGAAATACTTTGTTCATCAAACTCATGAACACTGCTAGAGAAATTGTTAATCATAAGGGTAATACTAAAAACTCATAGTGTCCAAATCTCATCTCAAATGTCATTTTTTGAGATATGTTATTTAATTCTCAATTCATGATATCCCAATCTTAAATCTATTTTTGAAAATATTGTTGCTCCCTTCATTTGGTCAAATAAATCATAAATTCTTGGCAAGGGATATTGATTATTTATTGTCTCTTTATTCCACTGTCGATAATGAATACAAATTCACCACAATCTATCTTTCTTCTTTACAAATATCACTGGCACTCCTCACGATGACATGCTTGGTTGAATAAATACTATGTCTAAAAGTTCTTGCAACTGTATCTGTAACTCTCATAATTCATGTGTTGTCATTCGATAAGGATCTCTTGCAATGGGTTTAGTTCAATTGTCAATTATAATTTTCTATGGGGCGGTAATATAGGAAATTCCTCTCGAAATACATCTTTAAATTTTGACAAAATAGGGTATTGTTCTAAATTCACCGATTCCTTCTCTACATTCATAGTTATTACAACATAAAACTTGCATCACTTTCATATGTCTTTGGTTGTAAGGTTGATATGAACCTTAGTGATACTCCTATGTTCTTCCCAATTAAGTTTCTATTATGACATGCATCATTTGTAAATTAAAGTCTCTTATTATTACAATCTAGCATTGCTTCAAGATTTTCTAACCAATCCATTCCTATTATTGTATCATAGGATCCCAAGACTGTCACATGAAGAGATGACCAACCTACACACACATCTAAATCAATCTCACAATCCTTTACTAAACATCCCACATTTAGCTTCACTCCTGATGTCATTTATACTAGGCCAAAACATTTCTATTCTAATGCTTCTATGTTTAATCTATACAATGCAACATAATATATGAAGCTTTTAGTATCTCCTAGATCTATCAATTTAGGAAAAAAATTTCTTTTTAATCTTGTTAAACTTAGTTGCATGAATATTATTGGCCTTTCCCAAATATCCAACTATCATTTGGCTATGCTCTATGTTGACTCCCCTCTATGCTTGAGGACAATCCCTTTGGAAATTTGGTCCTCCATAAGTCCATCATCCCCTCTTAGGAGGTTGATCCCTGCTGCTTGATTGAGTAAAAGTAGGTCTACTACTCTGTTGTGCAGATTGAGATTGTTGGGTTGGATGGAACTATTGTGTTAGTGGTTGTTATGGTGGTCTCTAGTTTTTTTTTAGGCACCTTTGTGTACTAATAACTAGACCCCTCAACACATCTTTGCATATTGTCATAGGTATACTAGCTATCTAAGATGGTGTCGATCTCTGAAATCCTGAACCCATAGCTCTTGGTGGTCTATACTGTCCACTACTTGAAATATCCTCTTTAGCTATAATGGTCTTTTGGACTGTTTCATGTAAGGTATGAGGCATTAGATCCTTACCCTTTCTCTAATATTGTAGTTTATTCCAAAAAACAACTTGTTGACTTGCAAATTTTCAGTATTTAAGTGTGGGGCATACCTCGACAATTCCATAAATTTGGCTTCATATTTAGGCACTAATCTATTTCCCCGTCTATATGAATTGAATTCATTCAATTTACTCTCAATGAAATCTTTAGACAGATAGCATTCTAGAAAATGAACCTAAAAAATCTCCAAAGAAACTTTAGATATATCCATCCCTAAATAAGGTAGAAGTGTCTTCCACCACAATAAGGCACTTCCCTTCAGTTGAAATATAGTCATGTGTACCTTAAGGTTATAAATGTAGTCCCTCAGGGAAAAACACATATCCATATTCTCCAACCAGGACTTATCTACCTGTTTGACTTTGAATCCACAAAACTATCGAAATTTTACTTTCTCATTCTCTCTATGCATATATGATTGCAGTTAGGATTTTGAGATCCTTCAGCATGAGTGCATACTCCTCCTTCTTCTCTCTCTATTCTATTCATCAAAGCATTAGGCATTCTTTAGAATGTCTGCATAATTTTCATTAATTCTTCAGTAGAAATGTGTTCTTGTCCCTGAACACATTATTATTACTTAGGTGGAGAGTATGTAGATGTAGGTTGTGGTAAAGGATGCATACCTTGACCCCTAGAAATCCTACCTCTACCTCTTCTTCCTCTTCTATTCATAGTTACTTGTCACAAGAAGAAAATTGAAATTTTAATTAGACAACATTTATACATAATCAAAATATTTCAATAGATGTAAGCCATAATGGGTCCATGGTCTTATCGTGTTGAATCATACTTTGATACCACTTTTTAACGTACCCAACGTTGAACTGAGCATCATTACATGCATAATACACATTAAATCTGGAGATTTTTTACGTAATTAAATTCATGTAGCTTCTTAGCCGTAGATCACACGTAGATTTGACCATTGTACTGATACTACAGTTCTAAATGAATATAACATCATATATTAAATATGAATACAACTGTTCAAGCAAAAACAAAAAACACATCATTCATATAAATCATTTACACAACAGGATTAACATAAGAATAAAACAAAAACACTTATTTGTTAATGATTAACCAACTCGTTGCAAACGAGGAATGAGCCTCCCAACCATAGGCATTGCTATTAATTTTATATCAACAATAGGCCACCCCCGAGTTGAGGATATGAATCCACAAGGAGATATGACCCATTATATGTTCACTCTCCACACACCCTAGCCCCAAAACCCAAGTGCTATTCCCACAACAGTTCCAATACTCTAGCTCTCTCTCTTCCCCACAACTTGCACTACCCAAGGAATGTACCCCCTTCACAGCTCATAGTCCCTCGGGTTGTATCATTAGTTTATCAGGGTCCCTGGTGTACTTGGTTTGCCAGAAATTCCTCAGCTAGGATCCAATAACTTTCAGCTACTTCAAGAGTTCTCACAACAACCTTCACAAGGCTCTTGATATATTTCCTCAGCAAGAATTCACACCATAGGCTTACCGTCTAATTTACAGGAAAACAAGCCTCCTTATTCACACATAAAAAAAAAAAACATATCCAAACAATGGTTGCCTTCAAGTATACCATGGTTGGTATTCTTCCCTGTAATATCCCCAAGGACGAGCCCCAGTTGTATTTATAAATTGTAAAAATGTTTTGTAGGATGGTGAGCCGAGTGTTGATAAGTTGGTGGGCTTATGTGTTTATTAGGCTGGAGAGCCTAAGTGTTAAAGGCCAAGAGCTTGATTTTGCATATGTAACTATGAAAATCATTAATAAAATATAAACATCGCTGTGTGCAGACCGACCATGAAGAAAGAGTGATGGGGGACTAAGCTTCCACAAGGTTGGGTAAGGGAGGAGGCTAAGTGTGTGGGCCTAGGGGCTAAGCTAGGGGGCTCACCTCTAAAGGAATAATATTTATTATTAATTCCTGAAGGCTAAAGTGGACATGCTGAGTGTTGAGTGTTTTTATCCTAAGTCCTAGGAGAGGCAACATGTGCAAAAGGAAACACACATAGCTCTAGGAAGAAAAGTGTCGACCTGGGCGCATGCAGTTAAAACTAATGAGTCAGCCGTGTTGGGGTTCGATCATTCTGTCATCCTCCACCTGATTTCACTAGGATCGGGGGCGTCTGAACTTGTTTTTCCTCTACGTCTGCATTTTCTTACCTGCGCACAGGGAAGGAAACCCTCACGGGAAGGTTGTTCATTCAACCATTCTCCCATCCTCCGCCTGAACCCGAGACCTCCATCATTGACCTCTGTGTTTTGATTCCTTGTCACGCACTCTGAACCAGTGGAAAACTCGTGGACTGAGCCGTGCCTCCTGTGAAGTCCGAGCACCCTGTAAATGTCTGAACCGTGCTGTGTCTTAGTGTGGACTATTGTCGTTTTTGGAGGTCCATACCCAAATTCCTGTTGTTTTTGTCACTGTGAGTTAACCTAATTGTTATTGCTATTGTTGTTATCCTCACCTTGTAGGAATTGAGTTGAAACTGGTTGAAGAAGCGGGTTGTCAGGCCTATGGTAGAAGAGGTAGGTTGTCAGGCTTGTGAGCAGCTCTCTCCAGGTGAGAGAGTTTGCTGGGAAGTGGTTTTCTCCCAGAGAGAGTCCAACACCAGCTACGGAGCTCTCAGAATTCCTAATCCGACCTGTTGCCGAGACCTTGAGAGGGAGGTGAAGCAATTGATGGACTGTGTGACAGTGAAGGTGTATACTCCCGGGTGGAACATGCATGTGGGGAATGAGATTCCATGAGTAGTGGGTGTAAGAAGGATCCTGGAGAGAATCCTTCCGGTTGCACTGTGCAGTTTCCTGTAACCTCAACCTAGTCTAGGAATCCCTTGCTGTGGGTGGAGCTTAGTCCCAACTCGGGGTGACCCATTACTGAGCATGATGAGCAGCATGGTCTATGGATGGGAGGTTCGTGGAAGGTATGCACGTAGTTGGTGGTGTTACTCCAATTGAAAAGATAAGTATTAGTCTATGCTTAATTTATCTACTATGCATGTATGTGATGCTTGAATGTTATCATGTATTCCATTGCGTATATGAACTGCTGTTAATTCCATTGATTCTATATGGTAGTAGTAATTCTGTGATTATTGTGATTAAGTGTTTTAATTCAATTAAAATGCATATATTATATAAGTGTATATTCTGCAGTGGTAGCATTACCCGGTCTCTGTGTTGGCCGGGGATGCTACAGTTTGGTATCAGAACTAAGTGAAGGGTCTGAGTAGTGGCGTTTCCCAGGCCGGTTGGTGACCGGGGATGTTACAAATTGGTATCAGAGATTTAAAGGCTAATTTAAGGTTGTGTTAGTGGCATTGCCTGACCTGTTGGTGGCTGGGGATGTTATGAATTGGTATCAGATCCATGGTTTCAACACTGATCCTGGATGGGCTATGTTAGTGGTAGTTGAAGCAAAAGTTTCAAAAAAAATTTGTTGTCGGAATGGACAAAATTCAAGTTCAGAGACAAGGTTTTAATGCTGAACCTGGATGGGATGGATAAGTGGTCATTGGACTCAAAGTTTCAGGTGGAAATTATGTCTAGAGGACCAATTTTGAACCCCAAAACCTTTCTGAGTGCCAAGAAGTTACCTTGGTCATGTTACGAAGCTCAGGAGGAATAGCGATATCGTAAAACCACGATAGAAGTGGTGTTGGGCCACATAGTAATTTTGACCTTAGGATATGTTCAGGAGAAGGACAATCCTTCACGACTGTCAGATATGGTAATTTTGCGAGGCAGTTAGCCGTCAATTCCTTTGGAAATCCGCAGAGTAATAGAGTCTATTCTACGCCATAGCAACTGTTCGAAAGGAAGGGAAATCCCTTACGACCGTCAGATCTGGGGAAGGTGCATAGGATTTAAACAGGAAGCCCTTCGGACTTCACAACTTTAGTGAATTCTGATGCTAGAAATAAGAGAAGGGTCGAAGCCCGAAGCTATGAAGTGGATCTACACTATAGATCTGGAGAGGAGAGATTGATCGTTGGATCAAGCCAATGTTAAAATATCAAACACAATAGTGAAGGGAGAAATATCCCGAAGAGTCTAAGTAGTGAATCATGATGACCTCACTTGGATGGACGTGGAAACATGGGATGTTTGCCACATGTCGGTGGGTTTCGAACCCATGGAAGGTTGAAATGGAATTTGGAATGAGACGTGTGTCAACCATCTGAATGGGCAACATATCAGCCGCTAGTATTCCTTCATGTGGCTTTCCATATGAGAATGAATATTGGGGCCAAGGTTACATAACATAGTTAAAGGTCAGAGGACCCACACTGACGCTAGTCATGATACATCAAGATCGACGACCAAGAGGCATTACGGGGACCCAAGTTGCATGGGAGTTAATTCTCCAAGGTGGTCTCGCAATCCAAACCGCGGTTTCACTGAGGGGTTACATGTTAGCGTCAGAAGAATTGCAGGACGAAAGGTAGGTTGCTCCAAACCACCATTGCATGCCCCTGCAATTGGAAAACGTTAAGTGATGTGACGTAATGACATCATCAAAGGTGATTGGGAATGTTCGAAGATTAATAGTTCAGATGTGTGGATGCGAGATCCTCCGAAGCTCTGAAGTCCCGAAGACATAGAACTCAGACACCTAAGGTTCCATAGTAAGTTTCAGTCGTCGGATGTTAGGTAGAAGTGGATTGATGATCTTCCCTACTTCGCGAGTTCAGTAATCCAAAAATCTGAGAGATTGTTGTGTGGTGCTTGGAAATCTTCCGAAGCCGAAGGCCGAAGGCCCGAGTAAGCGCTTGTTGATCTAGCACTTGGTCACAAACCATGGTTGCGTGGATTGGGGACTGAGAGAAAGGGGCTAGTGTTCGAAAATGATTACAAAGTAGAGAAGATCTCTGAAAGAAAATGAAATCTGAACGTTTTCTTAAATTAGATTGGTTTGAATGCGTAAACTGGTGAAGTATTGAATACATTTCAATTGTTTCTCTTCTTTGAGTTTTCAAGTGCAAGCAGTGCACATTGTCTGCAAGGAGTGCATTGACAGAGGTAAGTTAACCTCAGAGAATCTTAGGAGATATACCGTTGAACCTTCATCAGCGTAGGTGTAAGGAGTGCACATGAAGAACTCTATGTTGAGTTTAGAGAGAGATAGAGTCACTGAGAAATATGTAGGGCTCTGACAGGAGGGAATAGAGTGAGTGTAAGTGTGGACAGAGAGAACTCTTTTTCAAGATCAGGGAGAAGAGTATCAGAGGAAGATACTCACAGAGTTGTTGAACACTCTGTAGAAAATGATCAACAAGGTGTGCTTTGAGCATAAGGTTGCCAGGAGGGCACAAAGTTTTCCTTTGAAAGGAAATAGAAGGGTCGAGACCCTTAGGAGACCGAGTAATTCAAAAATCTCATAAGAGTTAATGTAAGGAGTGTGTGGGAGAAAGACTCATTCTAAGTCCTAAAGCTCAGAAGAGATACCACTTACGGGAGCGAAGACGAGATCCAAGAGGCAGAATCACAGGAGAAAGGTCAAAGGATAAAGCCTTTGAACACTGACAAAATCTTCCAAGGTGGAAGAAGTTAAGAGATCAGGAGGAGGAGTGAAAAGATCCATCATATCATTTGTGGAGAGGATCTTGGACCGTTATATCAACATCCAATAGAACAAAGGAAGCATAGAGGAGAAGAAGATATCCCATCCCTTGGATCTGAGCACGAAGGACCAACAATCGTTGGATCTGGAGGTAAGCGCATGAGACTTAACCCTTGTGTGTGCAGGAGAAGTGGACTTGTCAAAGTATCGAAGTCCTGAAGTGATTTGGGACCGTACATCAACTAGGAGGATAGGTGGCGTAAGATCTACAACTTTGGAATTTTTCGGACAAGGAGGAGGAGAAACAACTGAAGTAAATATTGGCTGTTGATTTGAAAGTGGATGCGTGGCACCAGATCTGGAACTCTAGGTACAGAGCACTCTAAAGGAAAGAAGAGTATGAAAGTGTCGAAGTCTTGAAGGATATATCGATCATTACTCGAGGAGGAGGTTGAAGGACCATTGATCTGGTCTTGGTCGGAAAGAGCCGAAGTCCTGAAGAGAATCAAGGTCATTGATTTGGAGAGGACGCATGGCAGAAGATCTATCACTCGGGGGAAATTCACTCTGGAGATTTGTGTGTTTGAGGATGCGAGAAATCCCGAAGTCCGGAGAGCTAGAGTTCATAAAAACTGTCTGATTGTTGATGAAAAGTGTCAATCGATCTTCCACTTCGAAATATTGTCATACATGGAAAAGTAGATAGTTGAGAGTTAAAACTCTCGAGGGCCGGAGATCCAGAATTAACCATAGCCATTGATTTGGAAGGGATATACATGTCGAAAGATTGTGTAGATATGGGATCACGTGTGGAAGGAGGAAAGAAGGTAGAAAAGGGAGGATAGATAGCAGCCGTTGATCGTGGATCATCACCAAGGGATTGGAGGTCGACGGACGAGCTATTGTAGGGCCAGAACTTGCTTGTATGTTAAAAATCTGAGAGTGGGCCACAATTTATACCATGGTTTAACAAAGTGATGCATGGCAGTTGGAGGTGAATTGCAGGGTGAAAAGCAGGTTGGCCTAAAACCAATCTTGCCCATGCCTGCAATCACAGTTTTCCATAAGGTCATAGCCCATAGTCATATGAAGAAAAGGGATAATGAAAAAGGGGCTACTGCCTAAAAGTTGGAGTTTTGGAAGCGCGCAGGAATAAGCCCGTGGGTTTGTCAGGACCTGCACCTAAAGAAGGAAAGGGGACCTGTGTAAGATTAATAGGGTTCTAGAAAAGGCCCGAAGAGTCAATCTGACTCAACATTTGGAAAGATCCTTTGACCAGGAGGTTAGCAAACCCCGTTGAGGTAGGGGAACTACGTCCAAAGTTCTTAGGGAATAAATAGTCATGTACAATGATCACATTGAGAGCATAAGAATATTTAGGAATCCAGAAAGAATTGTAGACTTCTGGGATCAACAAGGAAAAGTTTTATAGGGATAAAGAAGTTGCTGCAATTTCTGTGGTAGCAAGTCTGTTACAGCTTGTTGGGTCAGCCAGAGGAAAGAATGGTTGCGTGTTTGCAAGTGTTGTTGGGGATGTTGCATAACGAGGGAAGCAACAAAGAGTTGAAGTGTTGGTTATACGTTTGATAAAAGAAGCATGGAAGCTTCTACTTCCATCAAACATTCAGGTAGTATAAAATTTATTAATGGCAGTCATGTAGGTATGAGTTTTATTACTCTTTTTACATAATTACTGAAAGGAAATTTAGGTAAGAATTTCCTCAGCCAGAGTTATTTTTATAAAATCACATGATTATATTATTGAATGCATACCACTGGATGTCGTAAGGACTGGAGGCCTGTATTAATTCAAATCTTATGAATGCACACACTGACATAGTAGAATGTCATGTTAATTTGGTTATGGGGTAATAACCAAAGAATTAAAAGATAAGAACTTGTTATAGGAATGCATGCTAGCAATCTAGTCATGCATGAGACTAGGACAGGGTTGGATATGGAAAGGTATGGATATGGAAAGGTTATGAGACACACAAGTGCTAAAATCTTCCTACCTTTAAATAAAACTTGGACTGCAACCTTTTTGCTAACACTAATGAACACCACATAATTATATTCTTGGTGTAGTGTTTGGGTCGAAAAGGAAGGCATCCAATTAATTGGGAAGACAAGAGGAAGTGTGTGGAGAATGTGTCAACACATTGGCCATAATTCCAACTTATGGATGGCGAGATGCATGACTGAGATGAAGAGAATTATGTAATTCAATGCAAGGTGCGCTGAATAAGTATGCACTGAGAATTTCACTAATGCATGGTAAGTGATAGAATTGTATACTAAATGCAATGGCTGAATGAGTTTTGTAAGTACATGCATATATATTATTGCGTGGAAATAATTGTTACTAACAACTGAAATGCTGTGAAATAATGAAGCTGAGGACATTTAAGGAGTTGTTAGACATTGCAACAGGAAAGTTGCAAGTCAAGTAGTCACATGAGCATTGACTACAGGAAATTTTCTTGTTTATAAAAAGAAGTAATAAACTTACATATATTATTGTGAAAATGCATATGCATAGAATGATGAGTCATTCTATTTTATTAAATTGTTTGGTAATTATGATTGAATTGCTAGATGCAAAAAATTCTAAATTCACTGCATATGGTTTTGTACATATTTCAATTGAATTATGATGTACAGGAAATACTGACAATTGTTGGAAATCTGCAAGATGAAGCCTTGCAGGAAAATGGTATACAGTTTGGTGTTTGTGGAAAATCACAAGGAAGGTTGCAATCTTAATATGGCAACAACCAAGAAGAATCATGAAATGGAATTTCATGTTTTGGGGGAAAATTTGAATTCCCTTTTGAACTAAGTTTGAGTTCCTAAATGAATTAATTTATGTTTCCTCATGATAACTGCATGTGGGTGATGTAGATGAGATGATGATGAATAAAGTGTAATGTTGACTACAAAGAGTAGCTTGGGAAGATGTTAATTGGAAATATCTGAGGGTAGTTGGAACTCTGGGAGCCACAATGCTTTGAGACTTCCTGAGCCGGCCTGTTGTTGAATCCCAAGGAAAGGGAGGTGTAGCAGCTGATGGACTATGTGATAGTGAAGGTCTACACTCCTGGGGTGGGACAAGAACATGGCGAAGGAGAGACTGTTGGTTGGAGTGATGCTGAGGTTTGGTACCTTGGCCTAGACCATGTTGATATGGAGGTTTTCTCAATCAAAAGATAAGTAGAATTATCTATTTATTGTATGTTGTGTATCTTGTATACATGTTATAATGTTATTAGAATTTCCTGTATATACATATATATACATTGCATATATGCTTGCATTACTTGCATCCATGACTGTACATAATGTGTTTCATGTTTCATTGCTTAAGAAATATATACCCGATGCTAATCATGTTATTGATTGGAATGCGATTTAGGTGGAGAAAGAAGGCATCTTGCAAGTGCATCAAGTGCACATATTGGATCGGAAGAGCAAACAACTCTGAAATCAAGCCATAGGGCTTGTAAAGGTCCAATGGACCTGGTACGGTCTTGAGGATGCAACATGGGAGCATAAGGATGCTATGCGAGCAGAATACCCGCATCTCTTTGAGGATTTTGGAAATCTTGTTAATGGTTTGTAAAGAGTTGCACTGAGGACAATGCAAAAATAAGGGGAGGAGATTGTAATATCCTCAAGGATGAGCCCCAGTTGTATTTATAAATTGTAAACCTATTTTGTAATATGGTGAGCTGAGTGTTGATAAGTTGGTGGGATTATGTGTTTATTAGGTCGGAGAGCCTAATTGTTAAAGTCCAAGAGCCTGATTTTGTATATGTAACTATGTAGATCATTAATAAAATATAAACATCGTTGCGTGTAGACCGACCACGAAGAAAGAGTGATGGGGGACTAAGCTTCCACAAGGTTGGGTAAGGGAGGAGGCTACATGTGTGAGCCTAGGGGCTAAGCTAGGAGGCTTACTTCTAAAGGAATAATATTTATTATTAATTCCTGAAGGCTAAAGTGGACATTCTGAGTGTTAAGTGTTTTTATCCTAAGTCCTGGGAGAGGCAACTTGTGCAAAAGGAAATGCATGCAACTCCGGGAAGACAAGTGTCGACATGGGTACATGTAGTTAAAATTGATGAGTTAGTCGTGTTGGGGTTCAGACATTCTATCATCCTCCACCTAAGTTCGCTGGTATCAGGGGCGTCTGAACCCGTTTTTCCTTTATGTCTGCATTTGCTTACCTGTGCACAGGGAAGGAAACTCTCACAGGAAGGTTGTTCGTTCGACCATTCTCCCATCCTCCGCCTGTAAACCTGAGACCTCCATCATCGACCTCTATGTTTTGATTCCTTGTCAGACACCCTGAATTAGTGGAAAAATCGTGAACTGAGTCGTGTCTCCTGTGAAGTCCGAGCACCCTGTAAATTTTTGAGCCATGTTGTCTCTTACTGTGGATTGTTGTCGTTTTTGGAATTCCATACCCAAATTCCCGTTGCTGCTATCACCGTGAGTTAACCGAATTTATATTGTTGTTGTTTTTATCCTCACCTTGCGGGCATTGAGTTGAAATTGGTTGAAGAAGTGGGTTGTCAGGCTCGTGGTAGAAGAGGTAGGTTGTCAGGCTTGTGAGTAGCTCTCTCGAGGTGAGAGAGTTTGTTGGGAAGTGGTTTTCTCCCAGAGAGAGTCCATCACCAGCTACAAAGCTATGATAATTCCTGATCCAACCTGTTGTCAAGACCTCGAGAGGGAGGTGAATTAGCCGATGGACTGTGTGATAGTGAAGGTGTATACTCTTGGGTGGAAAAATCATGTGGGGAATGAGAGTCTGTGAGTAGTGGTTGTAAGAAGGATCCTGGAGAGAATCCTTCCAGTTGCACTATGAAGTTTCCTGTAACCTCAGCCTAGTCTAGGAATCCCTTTCCTTGGGTGGAGCTTAGTCCTAGCTTGGGGGTGACCCACTGCTAAGTGTGACGAGGAGTGTGGTCTATGGATAAGAGGTTTGTGGAAGGTCTGCACATAGTTGGTGGTGTTACTCCAATTGAAAAGATAAGTACCAGTCTTTGCTTAATTTATCTGTTATGCATGTCTGTGATGCTTGAATGTTATCATGTATTCCGTTGTGTATATGAACTACTGTTAATTCCATTGATTATATATGGTAGCAGTAATTATGTGATTATTGTGATTAAGTGTTTTAATTCGATTAAAATTCATATATTATATAAGTGTATATTCTGTAGTGGCAACATTACCCGGTCTCTGTGTTGGTCGGGGATGTTACAGTTTGGTATCATAACTAAGTGAAGGGTCTGAGTAGTGGCATTTCCCAGGCCGGTTGTTGGATGGGGAAGTTACAAATTGGTATTATATCTTTAAAGGCTAAGTTAAGGTTGTGTTAGTGGCATTTACTAACCTTTTGGTGGCTGGGGATGTTACATTCCCAATCCTATGCTCTCCCTTTGCTGCCCAAAATATACATGTAAAAATTGTCCCTCTTCTGCATACAAATTTCCTCTTCTTCCTTGCTTGCTTGACTCACACTCTTCTCAAGGATGATTTTACTTCAACCCATGC
Source organism: Picea mariana (assembly GCA_032191745.1). NCBI lineage: Eukaryota > Viridiplantae > Streptophyta > Pinopsida > Pinales > Pinaceae > Picea > Picea mariana. The sequence continues at coordinate 142,223 of JASDQU010101637.1, forward strand.
TCTTCAATAACTATGGGATGTGACCACTCACACCCACCCTCTTACATGAGTTTAAATGATTAGGTTCTCATACACTCAATCAACAAATATAAGGTTATACACAAAGCTAATAATTTCAGGAATGTGGGTTGGATTAATACCCATGAATAATTCCCCCTTGGACCTCTCTCTCTTGTAGAATCATATCCCCCCATCGTTATTCATTTCTTTTGTATCACAACTAGTGATTAATACTTTTATTAATTATTTCAATGTTCATAATATGCAATTTGGCCCCTGACCACATGAAATCAATATGGGCCCTTCGCCCAACACATCGTCTCACCAGACTAATTAACATTTATACAATTACATTATAATTCATGGGGATTGGAAATGGGGATGTTACATACCCTCCCCCTTGTTTTTGCATTGTCCTCAGTGCACAACACCCTACATGTGTAATATTATTTTACAATTCTGGCTCCCTGACTAATAATCAACATATAGGCTCTCTGGCTTGAATTACACAGGCGTTCTAACCTAAAAAAATTACATAGGATCTCTAGCCCCAATATCATAGATACATAGGAATTATTCCCCCCAAAATCATAAATACATAGGCTCTCTGGCCCCAAAACATATATAAAAAGGCACCCTGGACCAAAACATATACATAAGCCAATGCATTCTCCTACAACTATCTTGATTTCCACCATCTCTCTTCCTCTTTACTTGCCCAACCCAAGGAATGGTGTCCTATTCGTTTATAAGGGTTGACCCAAGGAATGTTCCCCCTTCATTGTCCTCAGTCCATCGGGATGCACCATTCGTTTATCAAGGTCTTTTAGAATAGGTAACTAGGAGTCTCACTACTGGGAACTCAAGGGAATTCGCTGCTAGGAAAAATATCAGTAAAATACCTAGCAACAACCTTGTTTCTATAGTTCAAATCACATAAGAGTGCACTCTTCAGACTTGACAACCTGGTTCTTCAACAATGCAACTCACACATACGTTCACTCTTCATGCCTGACAACTTGGTTCTTCGACAATGCAACTCACACAAGAGTTCACTCTTCAGACCTGAAAAACCAGTTTCTTCAATAGTGCAACTCACATAGGAGTTCACTCTTTAGGACTAACATCCTGGTTCTTTGACAGTGCAACTCACACATGAGTTCACTCTTCAGGCCTGACAACCTAGTTCTTCTTGTTTTACTCACCCTCTAGGGTCAGGCATCCCTTTCACTGTTATACAATTTATTAGGCGATCCATCATTTACCAAGATTTTATCATGAAAACGAATGCCATATTCCTGCTAGAATTCCACTTGCAATGCATAAGATGTGATAATCATTTCATCTACATCATATGCAATAATTATGAGACATCATCATAAAATTTTCATTATAAAATTTCAAATCTGTTTTACACAAGATTTTTTTTTCCCCAAACATGAATCCTCTACTCATAATTGCTTGGTTCTTGTAACAACAAGAATTGATATTCCTTATGGCTTACACCAGTACCATATCCAAGACCATTCTTCCTACAATTTTCTCAATTTCCATGCAACCAAACAAATTGTTAGCATATCATAACAATTTCCAATTATTAATTTCTCAAATTTGGTTTTACAGGAAAATACAAATTCCCCATGCATGAGATTTCTTCTCATTACATTTGGATCTTGTAGTGGTATATATTAGTATTCCTTATGGGCTTACATTATTTCCATATCAAAAACCATTTCCCCTGTAATTTTCTTAATTTCCATACAACCAAACAAATTGTTAGCACTCATGCACATTTTTAGTAGTTCATGAAATGATCTTAGAATTGTAATTTACCAGAAATTCAATCATTTCTATCCATTATTCACATTAAAATGTAATTAAACCATTCATCATATTATCTAGAATGAAACCATCATTCACAGTGTACACATTATCAACACACCAAGCTTTTCATAACACAATAAAACTTGACCAATAAATAAAACCACGGTGCCAATACTTATAGCCACATATACACAATGCATCCTTGCATTGACTGTTGAATACTTTACAAAGTGTAATCATCCTCAAGAATAGTGAGAGTCAAGCAAGCAAGGAAGAAGAGGAAATTCATATGAAAAAGAGGGACAGTTTTTACATGCAGATTTTGGGCAACAAATGGAGAGCAGAGGATTGGGAAGAATACCAACTATGGTATACTTGAAGGAAACCGTTGTTTGGATATTTTTTGGGGGGTGAATAAGGAGGCTTATGTTCCTGTAAATCAGGCGGTAATCCTGTGGTGCAAATTCTCGTTGAGGAAATATATCAAGAGCCTTGTGAAGGCTGCAATGAGAACTCCTGAAGCAGCTGGAAGTTCTTGGATCCTAGCTGAGGAATTCCTGGCCAACCAAGTGCACTAGGGACCCTAATAACTGAATGATACATCCTGAGGGACTGTGAGCAGTGAAGGGGGTACATTCCTTGGGTAGTGGAGGTTGTGGGGAAGAGAGAGAGAGAGATAGAGGATTGGAATTGATGTGGGAGTAAAACCTGGGTTTTGGGGTTGTGGTGTGTGGAGAGTGGAAAACCAGTGGGACATATCTCCTTGTAGACTCATAGCCTCAGCTCTGGGGTGGCCTACTATTGAGAGAAAATGAACAATGGCACCTATGGATGGGAGGTTCATCCTTCGTTTGTATCTTGTTGGTTAATCATTAACAAATAAATTTTGTTGTTATGTTGTTATGTTAATTCCATTGGGTAAATAATTTATATGAATGATGTGTGATTGTTGTTTGATTGAACAATTGTGTTCATGATTAATATATTATGTTAGATGCATTTAGAACTGTATTATCATTCCAACGGTCAAATATGCGTGTGATTTGCAGATGATAAGCTACATGAATTTAGTTAAGTAGAAAATCTCCAGATTTAATGTGTATTCCGCGTGTAATGATGTTGAGCTAGAGGTTGGGTACGTTAAAAATGTAACATCCCCATTTATAATCCCCATGAATTATAATGTAATTGTATAAATGTGAATTAGGCTGGTGCACCAATGTGTTGGGAGACGGGTCTGTATTGATTTAATGTGGTCGGGGGATGAATTTCATATCATGAACATTTAAATAATTAATAAAATTAATAATCATTGGCTGTGATATGAAAGAGATGAAGAATGATGGGGGGCTATGATTCCACAAGGGAGAGGGGTCCAAGGGGGAATTATTCATGGGTATTAATCCAACCCACATTCCTAAAATTATTATCTTTGTGCATAACCTTCTATTTGTTGATTGAGTGTATGAGAAGCCAATAATTTAAACTCATGTAAGAGGGTGATTGTGAGTGGTCATATCCCATAGTTATTGGAGAGCATGGGATGAAGTACAACTATCCTTGAGCAGAGTGTGAGTCAAGAAAGAAAGGAAGAAGAGGAAATTTGTATGCAGAAGAGGGACATTTTTTACATGCATATTTTGGGTAGCAAAGGGAGAGAAAAGGATTAGGAAGAATACCAACCATGGTATACTTAAAGGTAGCCATTGTTTGGATATGTTTTTTTGGGGTGTGAAGAAGGAGGTCTGTGTGTCTATAAATCAAGAAGTAATCCCGTGGTATGAATTCTTGTTGAGGATATATGTCAAGATCCTTGTGAAGGCTGTTGCGAGAACTCTTGAAGTAGTTGAAAGTTATTGGATCTTAGTTGAGGAATTTCTGGCCAACCAAGTGCACTAGGGACTCTGATAAATGAATGATACAACCCGAGGGATTGTGAGCAGTGAAGAGGGTACATTCCTTGGGTAGTGCAGGTTGTGGGGAAGAGAGAGAGAGCTAGAGGATTGGAACTACTATGGGAGTAGAACCTGGGTTTTGTGGCTATGGTGTGTGGAGAGTGGACATCCAGTGGGCCGGATCGCCTTGTGGAATCATAGCCTCAGCTTAGGGGTGGCTTGATATTTAGATAAAATGAACATTAGTTCCTATCACTGGGTGGTTCATCCTTCGTTTGTATCCATTTGGTTAATCATTAACAAATAAGTGTTTTTGTTCTGTTCTTATGATAATTTCACTGTGTAAATGATTTATATGAATGATGTGTGTTTGTTGTTTGCTTGAAAAATTGTATTCATGTTTAATATATGATGTTAGATGAATTTAGAACTATGGTATCAATCCAATGGTCAAATCTGTGTGTGATCTGCGACCGATAAGCTACAAGAATTTAATTAAGTATAAAATTTCCATATTTAATGTGTATTCCACATGTAATGATGCTCAAATGGAGGTTGGGTACATTACAAATTGTTATCATAGCCATTAGGTTCAAAAAATGTGCTTGAATGGGCTAATAATGGGTGTGAATTAAGTAATTCGTTGTTGTAGACTTCAGTTTGTGTAATATTGGGGAAAAACAAAGAAGATGGAGTGTAATCCCCAATTTTGTTAGTAAGATCTAGGTTTAAATGACTTTGAAATGTTTAGGAGGTTCAATAGAGCGAAGTTGCAAAGTTGCAAATCGAAATTCAAGTTTTATTGGATGGCTGTAGAGTTACAGGCAGTTTTGAGAATCAACGACCGAGATCTCTTTTGATCTTGAGATCGATCACTGAGATACATCATGATAAATTTAAAAAACCATAAGGTTCGGTCATTTTGAAAGGTTGATCAAAACGACAACCATGATTAATTTTGGTAGTTTGGGAAATGGATTACATTGATGGTTTGTATTCATTTCGACTAGTTTGAAAGGTTGATCCAATCAACGAACATGATTCATTCTGGGGGTTTTTAAAAGGGAGAAGATCGATGACTTATATTCGTTAGGGTTTTTGGTATAAATTTGGCTAAGTGTGGAAAAGTTCCAAGAGAAATCGTTGATGGTTGATGGTCGAATCGACTAAAATGATAAAGAGTTTGGTTTGGCCAAAGGACATCGCTGACCACCGATGGTCGACTATCAGGATTGATTGAACCATGTGAAGTATTTTCAATCTTTGACGGAAATCACCGATGGTCGATGGGTCAGTGGTCATGCATCGGTTGATTCAGTGAAGTGTTTTGAATCAAGAAAGATAAGTTGTTTATGAATGAAGCACCAATGGTTGGGTATCGACTGATTTTGGAAAAGTGTTTGGGTCATCCAAGATAAGTGGACGATCACTGATGAAGAAAACGTGGATGATGTCGTCATCATCCATGTTTCATGCCACATCAATAGTTTCCATGTCAGCCAATAGAAGTGGTCGATGGATGATGGTTAGATCGATTGATTTGGGGAAGTGTTTTCGACAAATGTTGAGGATCACTGATCACCGATGGGATGATGGTAGGGAATCATCCGAATTAGTGAGGAGTTCCAATTTTGAATGAATATCGCTGACGACTGATGGTTGAATCAGTTGATTTAGAGTTGTGTCCAAATCATTCGTTGGGGAATTGGATCAATAGTCAAAGTTTGTGTCGGTATATTGGGTAATGATTTTTGTGTGCCCAAAGGAAAGTGTCGATGGTCGATGGTCGATAGAGTTAGATCAATGGTTTTTGTTTCTCCTAATTTGAGCTCAACGACTAAGATTTAAAGGCCGTTATGGTAGTAAAACAATCTATTTTATGTGAAATTTTTGGCTTTTTGAAGGTCATTAACTTGCGGGGATTTTTTGAGGCCCTAAAATACATTTTTACCCAATAAAAGAGCTATCTAATGAGATAAATGGTTCACAAAATAGAGCTCATATGAAAAAGTTACAACCAAAATAGTGAGGGAAAAAATTTGGCACTAGTTTTACTTCAAGATGGCATAACTCCATGCTCAGAATTTTTTTTGGGGCATAGGGGTAGTTTATGGAAATATTATGACCCATAGAAGCCAACGCCGGAGTCACATTTTAGGTTATGGGTACCTGGAAATGTGTTGGAAGAGAAATAAGACACTTGTAGCATACATGTGTAATTTGGGTAAAACAACCTATTTGGGTCAAAGAGATGTTTCAAAGAGGAATGCATATAAGGAATCATATTTTTGATTTGGGTCATTGTGTGCTTCATAAATTGGGATAAATAATGACTTTTAGCATTAACTGACAAATTTCTATGCTATGCATAGATCTAACAAAAATGGTTGCTTGCACATGGTGCAAAATTAGAGGTATAATCAGGTAAATTCAAGCCTCGTATTGAATTTCAAAGTAATGGAAACACATAAGACCTTGTAGAAGTTGGTTGAGGAAATAAAGAGATACATGACAAGTAACATACAGTGTAATTCAATTTTGTGAACCGTGTAACCATTCAATGTGAATATTTTTCCAAATGGTTTCAAAGTTTAGAAAAAAAACCTTCTCAGATGATAAAGGTGAGTGCCAAAAGTGATTTTTGATTAATGAAGAGTGTAGATGCTCAGGATATACCTATGCATAAGCCTAGAGACACACTTGAAGTGCAATATTTTTACAAATAAATAGATATTTAGATTACTAACAGGGAATTTTTATTAAGCAGAAGAATACGCTGCAAAGAGTGTTGTGTGAAAGAGATTTCTAGAAAGAGGATAAGATTCCACAATCGATCATTGTGTGGGTATGTTTGATATTAATTCCAGAGTCCATCTGATAGGGAAGTAGGTCAACCTTGTACAGTTGGCTAAATCATCAAGGGATGCAAAGGAAAGTGCAGGACTGCAAAGAAGGTGATGCAATGTTGACAAATGTATGAGGAAGAGGAGAGGAATATTATTATTCGACTTCTATGGAGCGCGAATGGTTTACAAGGTAAATCCAATAGAGCTTCTCACAATAAATCATGAAGCCAATAAGTGAGAAAAGTCATTTCATGCACATGAAGTTAAGAAGAACTCCATAGCCTTGAAGTTAGAGTTAAAGTGAAGGTTAAAAAAAAAGGCTTGTTGCAAGAGAAGGAGAAGAGATATCATGATATGACATGTGACTCATGGAGTGGATGAATCATATCTATGTGCAAGTATGGGAATGCATGAAAAAGTAATTGTTGGGTATGATTTAGCAACTTTTGTTTAAAAATACCCAAATCAAGAAAGTTGTCTCTATCAACAAAGTACACAACAAAAGAAGGGTACATGTGCAAATGGAGGACGTGTAGAATTCCATTTGGAGCAGAGTGGTATTGAGTGTCCAAGTAGTGCTTCACAATGGATCACTCAATGAAATATTTAAAATTGAGAAAATCCATGGATGACAAAGAATATTATAAAGATGACATAAAATAAATATTTCAAGATATTAAAATTTCAATCAATGATAATGGTGTTTCAAGACCAACGTGGTCGAGGAATTGGAAGTGGCTAATTAGATTGCCGTGTAAATATTCAGTTAGAGTAGTGCGTGTTACAAAACTATGAATATTGATAGTTATAGCAAAAATATTTTGGGATAGGATTCTTTGCATAAAAGTAGTTGTGAGATGACAACACTAGTGGATTTAGTGGTTGAAAATTCAGAATGGCCAAGTGAGGCTTGGCTAGCAGGTGTAGAATAGGGTCTAGTGGTGCATAATTGAGTAGAATAACAGTGCACAGGGAAACAAGTTTCTACAGAAATTCAAGCACAACCATATACAACAATAAAGCTAAATAATTAATTAAATATGAAATAGATATGCATTGGAGTGCATGATAGAATTGATGCATGATGAATATAATAAAGATAGAATGTGTGTGCATAAAATAGGCATGAAAGATCAAATGCTTGGTTTATACTGATGTGCATTTGTGCATGTAGACATGCCTGAACATGCTGGTGGCATGATTATAGACTAAGAGTAGTATGCTGAAACACACACAACCACACACACATATATATATGAAATAATGATGTTATGATATTTGAATAAAACTAATGAGGGATTGTGTATCTAGAAAACATGATTATAGCATGATAATATTGTTGCTTATGGTATCCATCCAGACGAAGACAAAACAAGGATGGCGGGAATGATGATCAAGAGATTGGAAAAAAGGAACCTGTGAGATTCTACAAAGTACAAGTTGATCAGGTAACATCAAGTAAGTTGATGACAACCATAAAGGTATGAATGTGAGGTTGTTATGTCGTATAATTGTTGAAGGGAATTGAGATAAGAATTTCCTCAGTGGACTCTCAATATTTGAATTGATGTAAATGTAGGAGGCATTGAGTGTGAAAATAATATTTATTGCTTGAATGAGTTTATGGAAAATTAATTGCATATTGTGTTATGTTGGTTATGAGGTCATAACCGAGTTAAGTCAGGAGACATTACTCCTTATGTAGCAATGAATTACATTAAACATGTTCATGCGTGAAGACATGATGAGAATGGATATGGAAAGGATATAGTGCCATCCAAGCACATAATGGTTATTCCCTACGTAACTGAGGTTTGGATTGCAACCTTTCGTCCTACACTAAATAACACTAAGGGATGATGTTAGTGTTGTGTATGGGTTGAAGAGGAAGGTATCCAAAGGATCAGATGGGTTGTGGGAAAGAATTTGGATGAGGTATTGAGGCATGCGCCATACCTTCCAAATCACATGGTGGAATACATGAGATTGACATATGGTATTCTAGAGTCAATGCAAGGTTGCATTGTGTATATGTGTGTATATGTGGCCATGATTATTGGCACAATGATTTTATTTATTGGTAAAGTTTGATTGTGTTATGAAAGGCTTGGTGTGATGATAATGCATATATTCTGAATGGTGGTTTCATTCTAGATAATATGATGAATGTTTGAATTCCATTTTAATGTGAATAATGGCTGGAAATGATTGAATTGATGGTAAATTACAAATTTGAGATCATTTCATGAACTACTAAAAATGTGCATGAGTGATAAAAATTTATTTGGCTATATGGAAATTAAGAAAAATGCAAGGGAAATGGTCTTGGATATAGAAATAATGTAATCCCATAAGGAATACTAATATATACCATTGCAATAGCCAAACAAAATGAGAATAAATCTCATGCAAGGGGAATTTTATTTTCCTGTATAACCAGATTTGAGAAATTAATAATTGGAAATTGTTATGATATGATAACAATTTGTTTGGTTGCATGGACATCGAAAAAATTGCACGAAGAATGGTATTGGATATGGAAGTGGTGTAAGCCATCAGGAAGACCGATGCATGCTATTGCAAGAACCAAGCAATTATGAGCAGAGGATTCATGTTTGGAAAATTTTGTTTTCCTGTGTAAAACAAATTTGAAATTTTATAATGAAAATTTTATGATGATGTCTCATAATTATTGCATATGATGCAGATGAAATGATTGTCATAGGTTATGCATTGATAGTGGAATTCTAGCTGTAAGATGGCATTCGTCTATGTGAGAACACCTTAGCAAATGATGGATCGCTCGATGAACTATGCAACAGTGAAAGGGATGCCTGAGCCTAGAGGGTGAGTACAACAAGAAGAACCAGGTTGTCAGGAATGAAGAGTGAACTCCTGCGTGAGTTGCACTATCAAAGAACCAATTTGTCAGGTTTGAAGAGTGAACTCTTGTGTTAGTTGGATTGTTGAAGAACTAGGATGTCAGGCCTAAATAGTGAACTCTTGTGTGATTTCCACTGTCGAAGAACCAGGTTTTCAGGCCTGAAGAGTGCACTCTTGTGTGATTTTAATTAAAGTAGTAAGGTTTTTGTTGGTTATTTTACTGATGTTTTTCCTAACATCAATTTCCCTTGAGTTCCCGATGGTGATATTCCTAGTTACCTATGCCAAAAGACCTTGATAAATGAATGGTGCAACCCGATAGAATAAGGACAGTGAAGGGGTAACATTCCTCAGGTCAACCCTGATAAATGAATGGGATTCTATTCCTTGGGTTGGGAAGGTCAAGATGAAGAGAGCTGGTGGAAATCAGGATAGTTGTAGGAGAATTCTAGTGGCTTGTGTATATGTTTCGGGGTAGGGTACCTTTGTGTAAATGTTTTGGTGCTAGAGAACCTCTGTATTTATGATTTTACAACCCAGAGTTCCTATGTATCTGTGGTATTGGTGTCAGATTTCCTATGTATTTGTTTAGGCTAGAATGATTGTGTGATTCAGGCTAGAGAGCCTATATTTTGTTTATTGGTCAGGAAGCCAGAATTTTAAAATGAAATTACACATGTAGGGTGTTGTGAAATGAGGAAAGTGAAAAAATAAGGGGGAGGGGATGCAACATTACCATTTCTATTCCCCAAGAGATTTGATGTAATTGTATGAATGTGAATTAGGTTGGTGAGTCGATGTGTTGGGTGAAGGGCCCGTATTTATTTAATGTGGTTGGGGGCCGAATTGCATATTATGAATATTGAAATAATTAATAAAATTAATAATCATTGAATGCGATACGAAAGATATGAAGACCTATGGGGGGATATGATCCCACAAGAGATAGGGGTCCAAGGGGGAATTATTCACGGGCATTAATCCAACCCACATTCCTGAAATTATTATCTTTGTGTATAACCCTCTATTTGTTGATTGAGTGTATGAGAATCCAATCATTTAAACTCATGTAAGTGGGTGGGTGTGAGCGGTCACATCACATAATTATTGGAGAGCATGGGTTGAAGTAAAATCATCCTTGAGAATAGTGTGAGTCAAGAAAGCAAGGAAGAAGAGGAAATCCGTATGAAAAAGAGGGACAGTTTTTACATGCATATTTTGGGCAGCAAAGGGAGAGCAGAGGATTAGGAAGAATACTAACTATGGTATACTTGAAGGTAGCCATTGTTTGGATATTTTTTTGGGGGTGTGAAAAAGGAGGCATGTGTGCCTTTAAATCGAGCAGTAATCCTGTGGTGTGAATTCATGTTGAGGAAATATCTCAAGAGCCTTGTGAAGGATGCTACGAAAACTCCTGAAGCAGCTGAAATTTCTTGGATCCTAGCTAAGGAATTCATAGCCAACTAAGTGCACTAGGGACCCTAATAAACAAATGATATAGCCCGAGGGACTGTGAAAAATAAAAGGGGTACCTTCCTTGGGTAGTGCAGGTTGTGGGGAAGAGAGAGAGAGCTAGAGGATTGGAACTGTTGTGGGAGTAGAACCCTAGTTTTGGGGTTGCAGTGCATTGAGAGTGGATAAACAGTGGGCCAGATCTCCTTGTGAAATCATAGCCTCAACTCGGGGGTGTCCTGGTTTTTAGAGAAAATGAGCAACAATGCCTATGGCTAGGAGGTTCATCCTTCGTTTGCAGCCAATTAACTAATCATTCATAGATAAGTGTTTCTGTTATGTTCTTATGTTAATTCCACTGTATAAATTATTTTTATGAATGATGTGAGTTTTTTGTTTGTTTGAACAGTTGTATTCATGTTTAATATATGATTTTAGATGGAATTAGAACTGTAGTACCAGTCCAATGGTCAAATTTGTGTGTGATCTACGACTGATAAGATACTTGAATTTAATTAAGTAGAAAATATACATATTTAATGTGTATTTCACATGTAATTATGCTCAACTGAAGGCTAGGTACGTTACAATCCACTATTTTCAATATCCTCTTTAACTATAATGGTATCCTGGACTGCCTCATGCAAGGTATGAGGCATTAGGATCCTTACCCTTTCTTTAATATTGTCGTTTAGTCCAAAAATAAACTTGTTGACTTGTAACTTTTCAGTATTTAAGTGTGGGGAAGACCTCAACAATTACATAAATATGTCTTCATATTTAGGAACTAATCTATTTCCATGTCTAAGTGAATTGAATTCATTCAATTTCCTCTCAATGAAATATTTAGACAGATAACATTCTAAAAAATGATCTTCGAAAATCTCCCAAGAAACTTCAGATATATCCACCCCTAACTATGGTAGAAGTGTCTTCCACCACAATAAGGCTGAAAGATACCCATGTGTACCTTAAGGTTAGGAATGTAGTCCCTTAGGGAAAAACACATAGCCATATTCTCCAACCAAGCCTCATCTACCTATTTGACTATGGATCTAGAAAACTATGGAAATTTTAATTTCTCAATTTCTCTATGAATATATGCTTGCAGTTAGGATTTTGAGATCCTTGAACATGAGTGTATATTCCTCCTTATTCTCTCTCTATCCTGTTCATCAAAGCATCAGGCGTTCTTTAGAATGTATGTATAATTTTCATTACTTCTTCAGTAGAAATGTGTTCTTGTCCTTGGACACATTATTCTTCTCTAGGTGGAGAGTTTGTAGGTGTATTTTGTAGTGGAGTATGCATACCTTGACGCCTATCAATCCTACCTCTACCTCTTCTTCCTTTTCTATTCATAGTTACTTGTCAAAAGAAGAAAATTGAAATTTTAATTAGACAACATTTATACATAATTAAAATATTTCAATAGATGTAAGCCATAATGGGTCCATGGTCTTTTCATGTTGAATCATACTACGATACCATATGTAACACTCATATATGTTTAACTCAAGATGTATTTTTTTTCCTTGCATAAAGATGACGCTGGCATAATCACTATTTTTTTTTCTCAGTTCTTGTTTTTTATATAAACATGTATTCTTTGGAGAAAATGTGCAATGGAAAAGATCAAATCTCATTGTTACATATTATTCTTCAAATTAAAGTAATTTTTTTCCGTGCAACAACAATTTTGTCGAAGCAAGTCAACTACACTTGTTATGAGTATAAAATCATACACAATAGTCAAATAATAATATATAAATTCTTTTATCTTTATTAATATCAAAACCCTTATGGTAGGGAAATACCATATATTATCCCTTGTGGAAGGAAAATAATCCTCAAGAAATGCTTGATACAATTACATCATTCTTTACCATGCTTCATTACATTGCTTATACTTATTTATATAGTAATATCTACCTCATAGAAACATTATAGAGAAGGAACATTCTAGTAGGTGGAATATTCTAGTCAATCTTTTTACATTCATTGACCTCCTAGGAACATTCTAGTAGGTGGACCCTTCTAACAAGCCTTCTTATATTCATAATTTTCACATGATTACATAAGCCTTATTTATTAAAAATTCTCTCCATAAATAGAAATACATAGTCATATATCTATTATTATTCCCATTGGATACCTCCCTAGGTACTCCATATTATCCCATAGGTATACTACATTCTACCCCCCTTCACATGTTTCATCCTCAAAACATGGGAAGTACCAAGCATGAGCATCCATCAATTATAGTGAAATGTGAAAATGGGGTCCAACTGCTTCCTTTCCACCTTGACTTGGAATCTAGTTGCTCTTTGCTGTGTTATTATGATATCTCCACGCACCTCTAGATTGCTTTCCTTTTTTGTGCCATGATGGTCCATAATAATTTTGTTTACGTCCACACCCTTTCCTTGATGATTATTGTTTCTCTTGGTGGTGAGGGTGGCAATATACAACAACTTTAGGAATCAATTCTTCTTTCTTTGACTCTTCAACATGTGGTTCCTTAGTTTCTTATTCTTTTTTATGACCTTCCCAATGTTTTTCTTCAAGTGATTATGTAGGATCTTCTTCGAATTCAACCCCAGACTCTTCATCTAATGTGTCATTAAGTACTGCAATTTATTTCCTTGCAAGGATTTCTTCATGTGCATCCTTGGACCCTTCTTTCTTAGTAAAAGAAATATGAGAATGGAACACATATGTATCCATCGTAAGCTTAAAATATTTGAAAATTTGAACATTCTCACCCTCAACTTGAGTGCTTTGAATAGACTTTACAATAATTTGCACTCTTTTAGCCAAGTTAATATTGATGAAATTATGTTGGCAACAAGGGTTAATAGAAATAATGACCATTTCTTTATGAATAGAACCATGAACATGTAATATAGAGTTGTCACATGAAAATAAATCCTTGGTTCTCTCTTTATCCTTTTTCTCAACATGATACCACATATCTAAAAACACTTTTTCTAATTCTTCATTAGAGAGTGCCATCATCTTTCTATGGTTAATCAACTTCCACCAAATGGTCGCATCACCTACTAAATTACAATTTATTCAAAAATTTGAATGATTTTTCCATAATAAATTTTGAGATTCTATGAATTCTTCAATATTAGGGGCATTCTCTTTGTCGGTAAAATACATCTTGCCTTGAAAACCCAAAAGATAGAACTAGGGTTTTAAAGAAAATCACTTACTTTTGAATAGAGCTCCTTGAGGCCGCTAAATTAAAATTGACATAACTATGGTTATACTTATCTAATTGGATATTATGACCACAATTATGAAATTACACAACCAATTTACATCTATTGGTTATAGTTTGAATGGAATTTAAGCATTCTAAAAAACGATATTTGATCTGCAAATCACGTGGCCATCCCAGGAAAAACCCTAAACAAATGTCGATTTTAAATTGCCTATAAATTCAATTCCCAGACTTTGTTTCATATGATTTTTTTTAAATTAGGTATTTTTCCAAGAGGAACTAAAATATACAATGGGTTTTTTCAAATTCTGTATAGAACATTTTGGAATTTAATTTGAAGTGTGTCACCCCCTTTTTTCCTTGAAAAATATGCAAAAAGAAAAACAAATCTATGATTTTTTTCCCAAGAAAGAGTTATGATACCGAATGTTATGAGTTATGATATCAAATGTTATGTGTCTGATATATGAATATAAAATCATACATAAAATTCAAAGAGTAATATAGAAATTCTCCACTCTTTATTAATATCTAAACCCTTAAGGTATGGAAACAACATATATTCTTCCTTATGGAATGAAAACACTCCTCAAGCAATGTTTGATATAATTACAACATTCTTCACAATGTTTCATTACATTGCTTATAATTGTTTATATAGTAATATCTACCTCCTAGGAATATTCTAGAGAAGGACATTCTAGTAGGTGTAACCTTCTAGTAATCTTTCTTACATTCATTAACCTCCTAGGAACATTCTAGAGAAAAAACATTCTAATAGGTGGAACCTTCTAGTAATCCTTCTTTCGTTCATTTTTTTCACGCTATTACATAATCCTTATTTATTAAAAGTGACCTCCATACATATAAATACATAGTCATATATCTATTATTATTCCCATTGGGTACCTATACTACAACACTCTACAAATCCGATGTTTTGTTTGAATAGTCAGTTTTAGAATAGTTAGGCTCTTTATTTAAAAACCGATTTGTTTAATGTCTGATTTAGAAAGCATAATGGAAGAACAAGATGAAGGGGAACTTGAAAAAAAAAATTATTCATTACTTCGTAAAATTGTTGAGATTTCTAAAATTTGAAACATACATCACAATAACTTGCCAATTAAAAATGAATTGTAAAATAATTATTGTACATACATATTTGTGCAATCCTAATATAGTTATCAATTATAAATTTAATAATGAAATATAATCATAATATATATAATCAATTAAAACAACCAAGGGTTACCGTCAACCATCAATTGTATTATGAATT
The DNA here is from genome assembly GCA_032191745.1 of Picea mariana. Taxonomy (NCBI): domain Eukaryota; kingdom Viridiplantae; phylum Streptophyta; class Pinopsida; order Pinales; family Pinaceae; genus Picea; species Picea mariana. The sequence continues at coordinate 157,637 of JASDQU010101637.1, forward strand.
CGAAGGTGAGTTCAAATATTTGCGTCAATTTTCTGAAGTCCTTTTGTCAACTTTGTCGAAGTCCTTATGGCAACTTCACTGAAAACCTTGCATCCAACTTCCCAATGATTGGAGATTCACCAATTGACCTCCTTACCAATTCCTTTGGGTACTATTCTTCCCCAAGGACTCTCGAGCTAAAATAAGGTTGTATGGAGGTTATTCTTAGCAAACTATTGAAGATGGAAGCTCGTAAGCTTGAGAAGAATCTCCACTTCTGTACCACCTTCAATTACCAAACTATCAATAATATCAATCACTATTTACTATGTCATTATGACAACCATCTAACATTAGGGTACATAAAAGTGTTTTCCCTCATCCCAAAGCCCTCTTTTATAATATTTTAGACTTATGCCACATGTCTCTTCCATGCAAAATTACAATTTACTAAATACCTAAATGATTAATGTTCATATTTGCATGTGTCACTCACATGCACAATTGCACATGTATTTACCATTTAAAAATTATAAATACATAATTTTACTCACCCACCCTTCCTTGATTCCTAAATTTACTCGTAAGTGTTTCCTAGATCTTCTTCAAGTTTCCTATATTTGTGTTGAGTAGTTACATGTCCTTGTTATTTACTATCTCTCTTAATTTAACTTTAATTTACCTTTGTTTTATCTCACAATTCAAATTTGGTTAGGATTCTCATTCCTAATTCTTCTCCATGATTTATGGGTGTTCTTGAATCAAATTTTCTCTAATAATTAATTGGTTTAAATTAATGTCATGCACAACTTCATAACCTATGTCTTCATCTTAATATTTTTGTTTCAATTAGAACTTTATTATGTATAAATCTCAAGGATCAAATATGTTGTTTTAGGCTATTAATTTAATTTCTCTTTTCTAATTAAAATATACTAAATTATTATTTTCTCCTAAAATGAAATGCATAGTAATAATTTTCCTTGTACATTTACAATTTTTTTTTAAATTCACTTTTCAATTTATTATTTATTGACAATTTTTAGTAAATATATCTAAGGGTGTCATGCATGCATGCCCTTCAAGTATTTAAATTTTGATTGATGGGGAAATGACAAAATAATGGAGACATTGTTAACTCAACTCTGTTGTCCTTATTGAGAGACTAATGACTACTGAGGAATAAGGCTTTCACTTTATTGTGTACCCCTTAGTTGATCTTTATGAGTGAAAAATTCATGGCCTATCCTCACGTCAATGTGCAACCTCCAAGTAAAAGTGTCCTATACTTTTCAACTTAGGCCATAGAAGGAGCGCTACTAGGTGGAAACATGGACATTTCTCCACCTTATTATGGCACTCGATATGCCTCCATACAATTCCATTACCCATGTGTGGATCGATCGGAAAGCATGTTCCTTGTGACTACATTCACTACATCATTTCATTAATAATTTCATAATTCATATCAATTTTACAAGACATATTCACAAAACGATTACTATTTCCCGACTCAATCTAGAGTCCAATATTTTGTTGGCAAAATTCCGTGTCCATACACCCTTATAGTTTTCTGGCACATTAGAAAAACTATTAACAATATATATGATTTAATATGTCCATATCTTATTTAAAATCATCAAGAGAATCAAATCATCAGATTAATACATAATTGATTGATCTAAATATGATATGAACTAACAATTTAATTATTCAATCATTATCATATTTACTCAATCATAAATAAAAATTAAAGTTTTAGTATCATAATAATATTCATACAATCAGACATTTGTAAATTTAGTTTGTCATAGTGATCGAATAAAATGGGGCATTACACTAGTTTTGATGAATACCTTCAAAACAATAGTCTCTATTTGATTTTTTTTTTTTTTTAATTCA
>JASDQU010101637.1:159665-171156 GCA_032191745.1 Picea mariana
GAATTATGCATGGGCTAGTGGCTTGTCCTAACGTCAATCTTTGCAAGAAGTTTATATTCGAGTTAGCTGGCCTATCTTCATGAGGATTTTATATTCAGATCATCCACATATATTAAACCAAGTAATGTTTTAGTCATTAATAAACACAAATGAAAAATAACAAGCTTTCTTTTATCCAAATTCCTCCTAGAAGATCATATCACATTACATTATGTAAGTCATAGAAAGTTGTACAAAATTTCAATAGTAATTTGGTTAATAGATCTAATTTGTTAATAAAATATGGATTTGGCATTGTTTAAATGTTATAAAATTATATAAAGTTATTAGTTGTTTCTTAAAATATTAAAAGTAGATCTTGGTTTCTTAAAATTAATATAGTTGTTCATAAGAAAATAAATTCATAAAAAATTATCTAGAAATTGTTTTCTTCTATTTGAAATTTGCATTACATAAGCTCTTCACCCACACATTATACACACTTTTTTCCCTTTATTTTTTTCATATGATATTCTAGGTGGTTAAATGGAGTAATAAAATACACCAGTGAAATTTAAACAATCCATTATGTACCTAGTACCTGGATCCCCAACATTTGAAGTTTCAACTTCTCCTTCTTCTTACCTACATAGTGTTTTTCAAATGAATTAATTTATATTTAACTTAAACAAATAGAAACAACTAATTTTATATTAAAAGGGGTCGCAATCGAATCATCCAATAGGTTAATATGAAATGTGTGAAACAAAACTATCTTCAAAACTTCAAAGTTCTTCAAAATTTTGACGAAATTACTCCCTATCTGTAGTATGCTTTGAGTTCTACTACTAGATATGACTACTTGGCTTGTATATAGCCTAACATATTGTCCTAATTAAAACGAAAGTAACTTGTAGAGAATCATAGTTTTTAAATATTATTTTTCCATACTTGATTTGGGCATTCTACTTCCTTCCAACCTTTGACAAGAGATTAAAAAACTTGGTTTCCTTGCTTGTCAGTGTCTTGTTGACTAGTATCTTCTTTTATGCCTACCACTTGGTCCATTCCAAAAGATGAAATAGATATAACATGGATCACTAATTTATTTATTTCTCATATCTAGGAGACTTCTCCAATTCCAATTTCGAAACTCTATCCTAGAGTACTTTTATTTTCTCCACAACTTCCCATAATCTCTCATTGTTTCTTTCCCCACTAATTTCCAACTGAATCTGCTTGCTCTTAATATTCTCTATCTATTCCTTTTATGCTGATCATTTTTGTTTGCATTACCTGTTTATCCCTTGAATTTTTTGCTCCTAATATTTTCTCAATCCTTCCTATTTCCTCACATACAGAGAAATACATTCTTGGGATTTATCATAATTCCTTTCATGCATTTGGATTCCTCTAAGAAGCTTGGAGTTTTCACAAAATATTCATATTTTTTTTTGTTCCTATGCACATTTACCACCATCCTGGTCTCTTTCTTGAATGGATTCCCAACCTTAGGCATTTTGAGGCACTTCCAGACCCGCATAAAACCACTGGATTTGATGCCCTTCAAAAACCTTTGTATTCGGTGAAGAAAGATGACAATAAATGCTAGTGGGATTAAACTCTAGGTTGATGTGAGAACAAAACCACATGATTTGGGCCATCCCATATAGGTAGGGATCAAATGAATTCCAACTCGTGTTAATGAATATGGGAATGCATGAGGTTCAAGGTCATTAAAATTGCATTAACCATTGTTAGCATTTATCACCTCTTGCCCATTTAATAGATAGTCATATGGTACCTATAGTTTTATTTTTAATTCATGAGAGATTACAAATAATTAAGTCTCCCACTTTTATTCTCATAGATCCATATTGCAAATAGACTTCCTCATTTTCCATTTTATTTTTCAAGGAATGATCCCTTAGAGAGTGTAAAAAAATACATGACTTCAAAAGTTTCAACTATTGTTTCTACTCTAAAGACTATCTTGATTAGCTAACACTACAAGGAAAAGAACGTCTAGCAGAGGTTTTTGTGGAAGCCCCTATAAAAATAGCCCAAAAACCCATTTATAACAGAAGACACTAGCGGAGGCTAGTGACTGGAGGTTTTAGTGGAAGTTTTTTCACAGTTCTTTTATAAATACAAAGCACACCGATGCGTTTATAACACGGACGCACCAATTCTCTAACACATGGTGCATCGTGGTAGGGTTATTAAAAAAATATATATAATCCGATGTACTACTTAAATACAGAAGCACTGGTGCTTTAACATATGGCGCACCGTGGTAGGTTTATTTCAAAACAATATACTCCGGTGTGCTCGTTAAATATTGACGCATTGGTGCTTTAACAAAATGGCACACCGTGGTTGGGATATTTTGAAAAATATACTCCGGTGTGCATCTAAATACTGACGCACTGGTGCTTTAAAAAATTGCACACTGTGGTAGGGTCATTTAAAAAAAATATATTGTGGTGCGCTTCTTAAATATGAACACACCGGTGGTCCAAGTTACTCTAAAAAATAGCGCACCATGGAAAGGTTATTTAAAAAATTATATACCTCGGTGCACTAGGTAAATAAAAATGCACCGATGCATCTAAAAATTGAGTGCACCGTAACAGGGTTAAATAAATTTTTTTACTAGCGATAAAATATCATTTTTACCATTTTCAATGCTGTAGAGTTCTCATGCATTGGTGCAACTTTTTCCACTCTAAAATTCCCTACCGTTATTGCTTTCCTTTCTTGCCTTCCTTTCGTCTATTGCTTAGTGCGTGGATTTCAAATTTTTCCAAATAGTGGGAAAATTTGGTTTTTTGGACTATATGCCAACCATGCCTCCCCGACAAGAAAATGTCCAGTTAATGTCTTTGTTTCTTTATAACTTAAAATCTTAGCAGATTAAAATTCAAAATTTAGTTAAATTTCCATTGTTTATTTTTATTTTTTATTTTTTTTCTGTGTGGTACATTCAAGTTGTTCAGCTCGCACCGTGGTCAGTGCACCCTGAAAATTTAAAAGGTGCACTAAAAAACAATATCAATTTTTTTTATGGCGGTGCATTTGTAAACATTAATGCACTAGGGCGTAAGTTTACCGACGCACCGCATAAAATAATATATCTATTTTTGGTGGTGCATCTAATCAACGTTAACGCACCATGGTGTTATGTTAGAAGACGGACCGTATAAATAATATATTTTTTTTATGCAATGTGTTGGTAAACATACACAACAGTGCATTAATGATTACACAATGCACCACCTTAAAAAAATAGAGAATAAATTCCTAAGTACTGTAATTATTGATTTTAAAAAAATTAGTGATGTGGTGCATCGCCTTTCCTAAAAAGCATTGGTTCATGTAGGGGTAAATATATGCACCGAAAAACCAAATTTTTAATTTTTTTTTACGGTGCTTTAATATTTTATTATTTTAGGTGGTGTGTCGGATAACCTTCAAGCACTGGTGCAGTAAGGTTATACAACTCACCGCATAAAATAATATAAAAAATTGCATACGGTGCAATAGGTTACAAGGGAGCACCGTCAACGATGCTCACAAGTAATATATGCACTACGAGAGGTGCTTTACTACTTTTGGGGAGCACCGATGATGAAATTTACTTATTTTTTGAAGGAAATTATTTTTCCATATTTATAAATAAATTTCTCATTTACTAGATTTTTTGTATGTTTTATGTATGAGGCTGATGTATTTCATATGTTAATTATGAAGAGACATCATTAGAGAGAACAAAAACAACAATATGAGCATAGGGTTGACCTGTACAATGTTGTACAATATTGGGAGGCAAGGGAGAGGGAGAGGGATTTGTACCCTCACCCTATTACTGCAACGACCCATGTCCTCTTGAGGAATGTAGGCCTCCTTAAGTACTATGAGGAGGCTACATCCCTGAAGAGGAAATATGGGTGTTTGGTGCAACTAATCCATTGATGGAATGCCCATTAACAACCATTCTATGCCGGTCCTAATCAATGGTACCATCCCACTTAAGAGGATATGTATTTTATCACTAGGCTATCCAGGAGAGGGGATGATTTCCCCCAGTTCCCTCATGTCCCAGTAGGTGTTTCAACAAAGATTCAATTCATTCACTCTCAAATATATATTGGGGTTGATTTACTTTCCATAGTTGATTTTCAGGTGTCTAATGGAAAACTATGGATCACTTATTTCGGTGCAGAGGAGGTTAGGTGCCTCTCATTATTAGTGATGACCATTGCACACTTTACCAGTGATAGGTAGTGCATTAGTTTCCCTCTTTTTCATTATGTTGATTCTTTGGTACAGAGGCCATGATGTATTAGATGGTCTTCCATTTTTTTGCGGCAATTTTGTATAAATCTAGATAAATGTTGTGCTATGATACATGGGAGGGAAAACTTCCCTTTTGCTTCAGAGTTGTTTTTTTTTATTTTTGGATAGATTTTTGGAGACAAGGCCTACTTTTTTCCATCAATATTTTAGGTCGATGACTCAAGTGCAGATGCACATGTGGGAAGATATGATTCCCAAGAGGGGCTAACTAGAGTTTCTAGCCAGGATTTTCACTAACGCATTGGGGCTACTAGTTAGTGAGGCTGATCAAATGTTCATGATTGTGTTGTGTCCTTAAGCGGGGTTGGATTGGATAGGATGTACAAACATCGTATTCACACCAGATGAGCCACCAGATGCTAGAGGTAATATTAGTGTTTTGTTTAAATTAATCCAGTTTCATTTTATTGTCTTACTTAATTAGAATAAAATTAATTCTAACACATTCTTTAACTTGTTTTATTAAATTGTTTAATGAAACTGTGTAATTATTGTTGTGAACTATATATTTTGCAGATATTGGCACATCATTGGGGATGTGCCTCCTCCTCCACCAGATGATGATGAGGATATGATGCTTGAGGTCACAATAGGTCATGGTCATTGGGTGAAAATAATTGGTGTCATCCGCCATAGGCTAGATACTAGATTCAGGTTGGAGTTGAGAAACCCACTCTGTGCACTTTTGGATGAGGTGGGAGTCCACCCTGTGTTGATGTGATTCATCATGGTAGATCCTATACTCTTGGAGATTTGGAGGGATATTTTTTGAGATATGATACCTCTTATGCGTCATACCGTCAGAGCTGCTGGGCTACTAGCAACCAGGAGGGATCCCGATGATACACACTCTTCTTCCATTACCCGTTCATATAGTACCCCATCGATTGTTGAGGGTGGTCATGATCCTTCTGCACATCTTCCTCCTCCTCCTTCACCTCACCAAGATAATGATAAGGAAACACCTATTCCTCCACCGACTATTTCTAATCAAAAAGTCGACTAACCACTTCCTCCTGACCATCCATCATCATCTACTACAAACCATTCTTCCACTACTATTTTAGATATGATTATCTCATTGGTTGGACTAGATATGTGTTGGAAGATTGGTTATGATCATTAATGTCAACCCTATTCATTAGTTTTGGACCACAATAATTATGAAGGTATTTGGACATGAAGGACAGTGCACATGGAGATACAACACCCATGTATGGATAGTATACGTCATGTTATTTACGGTGGTAGGTGGAACATCACGTGGATCCTCACGATTGAGGAGAAATGATTTTTTGAATACGAACATGTGAATTTACAAGTCGGCCCTGAGGATAATTAAAGAAAAGAATTACAAAATGAGAAAGTGATAGGTCGACCCTAATGTCAAAAGGAAGTGTCACAAAGAGTATAAATACACATGGAAGACTTTCATTTTATTATCCAAGAAAGTGTGATGGAGATAGCATAAGTGGGTTTGCACTTTTTCTAGGAGTATTTTTGGAGTTCAACGTGGAGCAAGTCTAAGGTGGCGAAGTATGGAAGGCGCAAAAGTATTGGAATTGTAGAAACCCTAGTTTTCTGAAGGAATACACGGGATGAAAGTTAATAGGTAGAGTACATATGCAGGATGAGAATATAACAGGTAGCATACGTATGTGGGATAATTGAAGATAGGTAGCATACATGAAAAAGTCTTGAGAAATTTGTAAGGAATGCACATCTTGGAATCTGGTTCATTTTTCTGAGTATGGTTATGGTTTGTTGATGATATTATCAGTGATATGGTGATGTAAAGATTCATTATCTTTTGTATATTATTGGGTGGAAGTAAGGGGCAAGGATAGAGGGTTTAACCCCCTCTTTGTCTTGGAGGATTGTATCTTCCCTTGGAGGTTTATCCCTCCCTTGAACTTGGAAGTTGTAGCTTCCCTTGGAATTCATTAATTCCCTTGAACAATAACTATTGTTTACTTCTCATATATTGTGCATGGTGTATTGTGGTGTATTGGTGTAAATCTTCTACTATTGTTCATTTTTCATTGGATATAATTGAATATATAATCTGGTTGAAGTATAATTTGAAAAAGTGTTTAAATTGTACTTGATACCGATTCACCCCCCCTCAGTACCGAAAATTGGTATCAGAGCAGGTTAACTTCAATATAGTTTAACCACTAGAAGGAATATCCTAAGAAAAAATGGAAGAAAACATTCCAAATGGGATTCCACCATTTGATGGAAGAAATCATGCATATTGGAGTAATAGAATTCAAACATACTTGACAACTTTAGGAGTAGATGTCTGGTTCTCAGTTTTTTTAGGATACAAGGCTCTGAAGAAACCAAAGAATGTAGCTTAGAAGGAAGCAAGAAGGAACAATAAATTGGCAATGGATATTATCCTGGATGGATTGACTGATTCAGTAAAATCCAAGATGGGATTATGTGCATCAACAAAGGAGCATTGGGATAAGCTAAAAGATATTTATGCAAATCCAAAAGAAAAGTAAGTTGAAGCAAGTTGCAACTTATATGTCGAAGAAATTCTTATAGGTGCATTATTTTGTTATAATTGTGAAGGAGTAGGAAATATTGAACATGAATGTCCTTATCCAAAAAATTGAAAGAGGTGATACCGAGGAAGAAGAAGAGTTCAATGAAGAAGAAGACAATTTTGAAATAGAAGAATAAAATCACAAAGCATAAGTGATTCAACAAGAATATGAGAATCTTGAAAAATTGATTCATTTTGAGATTGAAAATAGCAAGATCAGAAACGTGCATAGGAAACTAAGAAGTGAATTGGATAGTTGTGAAAATACAATTTATAGCTTGAAGAAACAATTAGAAGACTTTGAAAAACTAAGAAAAGAAACCATATCCTTGAATACTCTACTCGAAGAAGAAAGAAGAATAGAAGAAGTGAGGAATGTCCAGATGATGAAGAAAGAAGAAGATTGTGAGAAACTTGAACAAGAATTTGTCTCATTAAGAAAGAACGTAAGAAAATCTCAAGTGCCAAAAGACTTAACACATATTGGATACATGGGTGAAACTTCACACAAAGAAGATACAAATGTCAGCAAGAAGGTTGAAGTGTAACATCCCACTCTTGCAATCACATGTTATTGACTTATTCTTTGAGGACACTTGTGTGCAAGTGATCCAGTTTTAGTATATGGTTGTCTGTTTCTCTTATGGATTCCTGTGATGATGTTGATGGATTATGATTTATGTTGTATGATATCTATGTATTGACAAATGCTATTGACAGTTTTCCCCTGAGTGTGCAAGACACTTGATAGATTGAGGATGTCGATGGCATCACCGGACCTCCTTGGACTCTGGATTGAGTCAGGGAGTGGATTGTATTAGTTTGATTATTTCATTTATGCATATGTGACATATGATCGATTATATTAAGATGTTTTTTATGGATCTTTGACAATGTTTTATTGATGGATGCAGGTTGAAAATTACTTGCTAATTTGACTCACATAAGGAGTAAAGGTGCCATTCAAAACAACCAAATATTGAGGGAGAGGTGTGGAAACATCCCTGTCATAGCCTACTAGCACTCCCACCATGGCTAAAATTGTAGTTTAACGATTACCTAGTTCAAGAGATCCATGATTCTGTGAGGGTAGACTAAGACAGTTTCTCATGAAGATTCTAAGGGGCGTGCAATAAGGTAAGGTCCTTATTACTTAGAGGCTCTTAGTCTCTCACAAGGTAGGTTGAATGGAGTATTGAATCCAAGGGTTGGACGACTACCAAAACCAATCAAAGGCAAGTGGAACACTTGGAGCACATAATGCATCTTGAAGGGCACGTCGCGTAATAAAAATTTGAATCAAAGGCGAGTGGAACTCTTGGAGAAAAGAGTGCGTATTGAAGGGAGCGTCATTGAATTAAACTTAAGTCAATGAGTCTAGGTGGCCTAGAAAAATCTGAGTTAATATTAAACCTTGTAAAAACTTGAGCACTGCCAAATTAATTAATTAATTAATTAATTAAAGAATGAATTTATTAATCATAATCCATAATGGTCCAAGCTTTTGCAAATAAAAATTTAACTAAGCCTAAGTCTAAATCTTTGTGAGATTTCTAAAACTAAACTACAAATTAGATGAAATAAGAAAAAGGGTAAACCAACTTAAGAGATTAAGAGAGATGAAATAAATCTAAGGAATTAATACAATACACATGTGTGCATAAAATACCAAATTAGAAATTAAAATAAGAAATGAATAAAGCATAAAATAATGTGTAAGCATAGAAAGGTATCTCAAGTCTAGTCTAACTAGAGAACATTCCTATTTTAACTCAAACCCGTTTTAGAAAGACGTCATTCATAAATGGAAAATAAAGGGAATAAAGGAACACCTAGGAGTGATTTTAAGAGTGCTTTTAGGATGGGTGAGGGAAATTGACTTTTAATTAAATTAAATTGTGGATTTATTGGTGCAACTAAGGGAACAAGTGACAAGTGTATGGGGGGAATAATTCCTAATTAAATTAAAAAAAAAACAAATTAAATGTGCAAATGGCAAGTTGTCACTAAGGAAATTCTATAAAACAAATGGCTAAGAGGAGGAATGGAGGACACCGGTTATGCTACATAAATTTTGATTGGTTTTAGTCGTGATAGTTGGGATACCCAGCTTGAGAGAGAGAGAGAGTGGTGGATCTACCTTGCGAGGATAGCTGGGAGCTAGAGGATCCTGGTTGTGTTTGTGCGTGGCCCCTTTGCATCTCGAGGGGATAAGGGGGAAGAAGAGTACCCATAGTGTTGGCTGGGAGGTACCGGTGAAGTCTCAATAGTTAGAAAGAGGAAGAAGGAAGGGAACTCTATTCACCAAGGATCGTCATCAAGCATATCTTCATCAGTCAGAGTATTTTCATTTGAGTTTGCATTGTGTTAAGTTTTTATTATATGGATGGTTTTTAGAATTAGTATATTGATTGATGGCCTTGTGAAGCCGAGTGACTTCTAAATGCTTCCTATGCGACTTTATATCTTTTTCATCCTCTGCGATTTATTAATTCTTTTTGTTTTAAACAATTCACCCAATATCCAAGCAACCCCTGTGTTTTAAAACCATTTGGCCCATCATCCTTCATCTGGAATTTTTTCTGAGTTGATTAATTCTTCTTCATTTTTTTTTTCATGTGAGTCAATCTCTACGTTTTTAATATCTCCGAGCACTTAACCTATGTGTTTTCCTAATAAAAAGAAAAAAAAAATGCCCAACATTTAAATCTATGCGTGTTGATCTCTAAGTTCTATTCTCTACATTTTTCCAAATCTCTGAGTTATCTTCCTCAACGATTTTGTACAGGCGTATTCCCCAACATTTTCACTTTTTTTCCCCTCTATGTTTTTAATTACACTAGCTGAGCAAACCCTTTTTTATTCTTTGTGATTTAAGGCCTTCACCCATCTTGGTATACATTCCATTCTTGGAGTTTTCATATCGTTTTCACCTTTGCACCTTCACTCATTGCTTAGAAAATTTATTCTCTGTATTTTATATGGATTTTATGCCCTCTGCGAATTTCCAGGAGATTACCCAGTGAGTTGCATCCACACTCAGCCTTAGGAAGCTTATTCTCTGTGTTTTTGATGGATATTATGTGCTCAACAAATTTTCTAGGTGATTACCTAACAGACTGCATCCACACTCATCCTTAGCAAATTTATTCTTGTAACATCCTGCTCTGGCGCACTGACAAAAATTATTCTTTGAGGACACTTGCTTGCAAGTGATCTGGATTTTTTTGATGATAAAACATTTATCCTTCATTATGATGCGTTAAGATAGATGACAGGATGTTTTTACTACTTTGATGTAGACAGGTGCTGCTGACTTAGTTTCACTGAGTGTGCAGGGTTTCAGACCTTGAGGATGCAGAAGCATCGGTGGAACCCCCTTGGACTCCGGATTGAGTCAGGGAGTGTGCTATTTGGGTTGATTTATTTACGGTGATATTGTTTTGTTTTGATGATATGATATTGAATTTTATGATATGTTGTTGACATGTTCTGACACGATGGTTGATGATGCAGGCTGACGATAGCTTGCCGACCAGACTCACATACGGAGTAAAGGGGCCACACATGATTTCCAGAGAGGTTGAGGGAGAGGTGTGGACAACAGCCCTGCCACAACCTACTAGCACTCCCGCCGTGGCTCGAACTGTAGGTTAACGATCACCTAGTTCGAGAGGATCCACAATGCCATGAGGGAAGACTACGACAGTCACTCACGATGATTCTAAGGGGCGCGCAATAAGGCGGGGGCNTCGTGAGGGTAGACTGTAACAGTTGCTCACGATGATTCTAAGGGGTGCGCAATAAGGCGGGGGCCTTATTCCTTAGAGCCCTTAGTCTCCCACAAGTTCACCTAGCGGAGTGTTGACTCCAGGGGTTATAGATGTCTACCAAATAGTCAAGTCGACGAGTGGCACCCTTGGAGCACGTGGTGCTTCCTGAAGGGCACCTCACGTAAAAGAAACACCAGTTGGTGAGTGGCACCCTTGGAGCACATGGTGCATCCTGAAGGGCATGTCGCGCAACAGAAGAAAAAGAGGCGAGTGGCACCCTTGGAGCACGTAGTGCGTCCTGAAGGGCACGTCGCATTGATGATTATGATGAGACAACCTAGATGACCCTAAGACCTTAACGCCTTAAGAAATTATCACAATGACTCCCTTAATGAACTGTTGCCCAGTTCAAATCTAAACCTAAATTTAAAACGTCTCAAAGATAAAATTTTGATAAGCACTAAGAAAGGATCCTGCAAAAATAAACATAAGGGCGTAAACTAAAACCCTCCTATGTGTTAGTTAAAGTCTTCTTAAATTAAGGGGGGGGGTAAAGTAATGAGGGAGATAAATTAATTGACACCCATGGTTTTTAAATTTTAAAGAAGAAATAAAATTATTAAAGTGTGGGAGTATAAAAGTAAGGATTTTAAAAATATATTGAAAAGACTATTAAGCACATTTATCTTTTGGGTTTAAAAAAATAAAATAAAATAAACTAAAAAAAAATAGAATAAAAAGAGAGAAATAAATCATAGAAATAAGGAAACTTGTAATAAAGGAAACTTAATAATGGAAAGTAGGGGACATAGGGTAAAAAGCA